>SKCR01031440.1:0-81611 GCA_019454045.1 Zanthoxylum bungeanum | reverse complement strand
AGCATCCTCACCCACTGCAAGGGGTAAAAGACCCTCAAGAACATAACCCAACTTTTCGGAATCGAGGACAATCCTCAAATCCAATTCCCATTCCGTAAAGTTCTCAGCGCCTTTTAGTTTTTCGCATCTAACATACGCGCAAACTGGTTTGTGGATTGACCCGCCATCGCAAATCTATCATATAGATCACGAAAAACGGTTAGCAGATATAAAGCAGTTTCATATAATATCATAAGCATAAACTAGATCATGGATTTTTAATCTAATATGCCCCTCCCACTAAATCATGCAATACTGTAATCCCAAAACAGAATACAAATATTTAATAATTAAATTAAATATAAATAGTGAAAAGTGGATCCCGTGAATATATTTCAGCTCACAGCAGATGCACGGTCTCGCCTACGAATATTCATCAGGTAGACAACTCATTTGTCAATCACTCAATAGTGACTCCTAAGTATCCGGTCCTGGCCGTTTCTCGTTGTCGCTGCGAAGGCAGGCCCACAAGGAGACGTACCAAGGTAATACTCGTCAATGATAACTCAAGTTACTTACGTAATCCTGACAGCTAGGGCACGTTCAGAATTACGCTTTTACTTGAATTTATCTAGTATCAGATATACATCCGGTATAAATAAATCTTTATCGGCTACACCCTCACAGCAGAGGCACGGTCTCGGATGTAGTCACAAAGAAGTATTCATAAACCGTATTGATAAGACGGACCATATAACATGCATCAAATACAAATTACATTTAAACCTTATTATTAGGGATTTTCCGCTAAGTGTCATACACCCTAAATCTAATCAAATTAGTTCCTAATAAGCATGCATAAATCAAGAAAACATGATTAAACATTGATTCAATGTAGGCTAAGCATTTTAAGTGGCCTAGAATCAGACTTGCTCTGATACCATTTTAAAGGGGTCTGATCGGGGTGAATCCGGTAACGCAGCGGAAGCGGTGAAAATCCGATTTTCAGATTTCAAAACTTTTTCGGATTAATTAAATAAACATATTTATTTAATAACCCAATAATCAAATAATGAAATAAAATTTCAATTGAATCAAATTCAAGTGAAATTACCAAATTACCCTTATGTGGTATTTTGTCCGTTTTAGTCCGAAATTGATCCAATCAATTTTGAATGATTTTAAATCATTTCTAGGATGAATTTATCATGCTCAAAACATCAAAACACCATAGGACACAAAAAACCCCAAATTCCCTCACAATGCCGTGAGCTCCATTGGGAGGCAATGTACCATTTGGTCATTTCATGTCTCAAAACTCATCTTAATGAAATCCAATCAACATGAAACTTTGCATGCATCTAATACACACCCAAATGCTCAACATATCTCAAAACCCCCAAATTTAGAATTGGTTATAAACCTAATTTCTCAATTTCAACAAATTGGGCAAATTGGACTTAATACACCAAATCAATTACTTCAATCATCAATCTTTCATCTAATTCAAGTCTCAACACAATGAAACAACTGAAGATCAAATCTAGGTCATTTAAGAGTGGGTCAACAACTCTAGAATAGCAACATGGTTTCATAAACCTTAAAAGAACATATAACTACACTAGTTACAGTCTTTGTTCATCATACATGCTCAACACTTCTAAACAAATTTCCATCATCAAAAACCACAAGAAATAAAGAAAAGAATAACTTAAGAAACTCATGAGAGGTAGCCTAGATCATAAGGAACAAATTCCTCTCTAATAGTAGTTTAAGAAACTTACAAAATCCAAGCTTTTTTTGGTTTTTCTTTTCTTCCTTCACTTTCTTTCTTTGCCTTTCTTCAATGGAATTTTGTTTGTGATAAAGTGTATTAGGTTAGTGAAATGAAAAATGAAAAAACAATTTATACTTGCCAAAAAAGTGTCTTGGCCGAAATTTGCATACCAAATGCAACAAATTGTAATTTCAATTTCATTTGCATTATTATTAAATCAACTTGCATAAATATCTTTTATAACCTTTATTAGATATTTATTTTGGTCAACAATTGCAACTAATGTCATTTACTTTAATTATCCTAACATAAGATATTTATATTTTAATTAATTTAATCATTTAACAATTAAATAATTAATTAATTAATCAAATACAAATATATTAAATATATGTATAATATTTACATTAAATATTAAAAACATATATTCATTTAGGAAATAAGTCAAATAACTCATTTTGACTATTAATTAATGTGTATTTAAATTAATCAAGTATTAAATGTAAATACACAATAATTAAGTAAATGACTATCTAGTGTCTTTAGCATGTATCTTCCGTTTACCATTAAACGACTTTATAAATAATCAATATTATTTATTTATGTTGCTCTAGTGCTCAACGAGTATGTTTCATTATTGAGACTCTCTAGGTTCAGGTATATCCGTCACGAAATCAAATTTCATGTCCATAATCTATCCACCCGTAGATTATGACGATCACGGATAATCTCGCTAAACCATACAGGTCGAGGTCATCGCAAATGTATAATTCCTCCGTCACAGGTATCCGGATAAATCCCAGAGATATAGATATGAACGTCAAATCTCTATCGGGATTATCCAGTCGACTATTCTATTAGCAATCTCAAAAAGAACGTTTAGAACTAGCTTCTAAACTTACCACGGGCCCATGGTTTTATCTGATTGCTAATCATATGGACTACCTATGCTCTGGTACACAGAACTGACGGATCCTATCTTGATACACATAGGACACCCTGAGGATCTATCTACACCCAACGAACAGGCGGAGGTCTGATCTGAATAGATCGGTGACGTGACTGCCATCTAAGTGTAGAAGATGTCTCATGTGCCCACAATGGCATCTCAAGTCTAAGAATCACAAGTGCTACTCAACCCAAGAAGATTCTTATTGACGCTGGTGTACCATCCATTAAGAATCTTCGGTGAGTCGTTCAGTGTTTATCCGCTATAAACACCTACACGTCTATACTAGTCTCCAAGACTAATGGTTCATTGAGAAACCATTGGAATCATATATTCCAGTATACGACATGTACCGGTCTCAACGGGTTTACTATACTGACCAAGTAGTGTAAACCTTGACCAGGAACTGTCTCAGAATGACAACGTCATGATACATCTCAATGTCCGTTGCGACGCTTTTGCAACTGTACCATGACTAATCATTCTAAGGTCATTACGTCTTTACCATATAAAAGATTAGATTATATTATAGAAACTGCATATATTATTACTTATAATAACGTTTTACAGAAGTATTTAACAAAATACAACCGGGAATTGGCGCTCTGAGCACCAACCCCTACAGACCCTGGGCACCTCGACCCAACACCGCTGACAATAGGGACCTCGTCCTTGAACTGATGATGTAGTGGGCACCTCGACCCTGGGCACCTCGACCCGGAACTACAACCGACAACGGGGGCACCTCGACCCTGGGCACCTCGACCCAACACCGCTGACAATAGGGACCTCGCCCTCGAAATGATGATGTAGCGGGCACCTCGACCCTGGGCACCTCGACCCGGAACTACAACCGACAACGGGGGCACCTCGACCTGGGCACCTCGACCCAACACACGCTGACAATAGGGACCTCGCCCACGAACTGCTGATGTAGTGGGCACCTCGACCCTGGGCATCTCGACCCGGAACTACAACCGACAACGGGGGCACCTCGACCCTGGGCACCTCGACCCAACACCGCTGACAATAGGGACCTCGCCCTCGAACTGATGATGTAGTGGGCACCTCGACCCTGGGCACCTCGACCCGGAACTACAACCGACAACGGGGGCACCTCGACCCTGGGCACCTCGACCCAACACCAAGCTAGCAATAGGGACCTCGCCCTCGAAATGATGATGTAGTGGGCACCTCGACCGGAACTACAACCGACAACGGGGGCACCTCGACCCTGGGCACCTCGACCCACACCGCTGACAATAGGGACCTCGCCCTCGAACTGATGATGTAGTGGGCACCTCGACCATGGGCACCTCAACCCGGAACTACAACCGATAACGGGGGCACCTCGACCCAAACTGATACTGATGTGGGCCTCGCCCTCGGATTGACACTGATGTGGGCCTCGCCCCCAAATTGACATTGATATGGGCCTCGCCCAAGCTGATACTGATATGGGCCTCGCCCCCAGACTAAAACTGATGTGGGCCTCGCCCCCAAACTGATATGGGCCTCGCCCCAAACTGAAACTGATGTGGGCCTCGCCCCAAACTGATATGGGCCTCGCCCCAAACGGATACTAATGTGGGCCTCGCCCCCAAACTGAAATGGGCCTCGCCCCAAACTGAAACTGATGTGGGTCTCGCCTCAAACTGATACTGATATGGGCCTCGCCCCCAGACTGATACTGATATGGGCCTCCTCGCCCCCAAACTAATACTCACTACAAGAATTAGACCATTTAGCGTCGAATTGTTTCGACGCCATAAGTGACGATTTCGACGCAAATTATATTTAGCGTCGAAAAAATTAGACGCAAAAATGGACGATAAAATGTCGACGAAAACCACTTTTAGCGTCGAAATAATTAAATGCGACTAAAAAACAGTATTTTGCGTCCAATATATTTCGACGCTAAAGTAAAATTTTCGACGCTATATTGTATATTTGGAGACGAAATATATCGACGCAAAAATTCAAACTTTTAGCGTCGAAAGGTTTCGATGCTAAAGTATATTAAAAAAGTATTATATGTAAGCTTATAGCGACCATGTTTTTTACTATTAGCGTCGATATTTGTCGACGCTAAAAGTCACCTTTAGCGTCGAAACTAGTCGACGCTAACATATATTTAAAAAGAAATATATGTACGCTTACAGCGGCCATTTTGTATACTATTAGCGTCGAAATATTCGACGCTAAAAGTAAATAATTTATTTTTTTAAAAATTAGTTTATTTTTTGGTCTAAAATATTTAATTTAGTTGAAAAAAAATGTAATTAATGACGAAATATTATATTGAAATTGTTTTAGAAAAAAGAAATATTATATTAAATCTATTTGTTCAAAATGTTTATACAAAACTAAATATAAAATTAATTGCTACTGTGATGGGGGGACGCTCGAGCCCGATGCACCATGACTCATTGAGGCCTCGAACATCTGACGGAAAGCCAGCAGTTGCTGTTCCAACTGCTCCATCTTCTTCTCGTGGTCCATCATCTTCTTCTCGTGGTCCACCGTGACCTGTTGTAGCTTCTCCTTAGTCTGCTGCAGCTCGTCTTTGGTGGTGACTAACTCGTCTCGAAGAGAGACATTGTCCGAATTACCATTATTGCGTGCAGATGACGTTGGCTTCTTACGAGTGCCAAGACCAACATTGTAAGCTGTCTGATTCTTGAAAACCAATTGCGACAGCTGCTCATCTGGTATGGGGTCGGTCCCTGTCTCCTGAGTTTGATGTTGGAGTTCCATCATTTCGTTCTGTTTCAAAAATAAGTTAATATTAGAATTTGAGAAAAAAATTTAACATATATAATATTAATTATTTTATTTTAAAAAACTGAAACTTACATAGCAGCGTTCGGCTTCTTCATTTATCCATTTATTCTTGTCATTGTAATGCGTCACACGGAAAAAATCTGGAAATGATTGCACCTCACATGTGCTACTCTGTTATAAACAAAAATAAATTCAATATTATTCCAGATAGTAAAAACAATTAACTGTTAAATTTTACGTTAGGATATATTTACCTCAGAATGTTCGGCATGATGTTGGATAAATGGCTTAGAACCTCCACGGTGGTTAAAACGCAAGTGACTTCGATTTTCCGCATTTGCGTGACATTTATCCTGTATTCACGAACACTGTAAGTACCGAAAACAAAGACAATTATAAATTTCTGTTTATTTCAAAATTTACCTCGTGTTTTTTGCTCGACCAAAGCTCACATAAAAATGTCCAGTCTTGTTCCTCTATAAAATCAGGTTTGTGTTGTGGAGCATTTGAAGGTCCATGTTCGTCGAATATTGGTTTCAAGACTTTTGTTCTATAATCTTTATAACTTTTCCCCATGTGGTAGTCAATATATTGTTGGACATTCACTTGGGTCAGATCGAAGTCGAACCATTCCTACATGAAAATTCGAGTAACTCTAAGTATAAAATAAAAATGTTAAATAACAAACAATATCGAAAACTTACAAGTAGCGAAGGGAATAGCTGGTTCAGTTTCGTCTCCCACGGTATCTTTCTCCAAGATACGTAGCTTTGGGGAGCTTCATATCGAGCTGTAGCTCCTATGGCTGTATTAAACGCTGAATTATGTTGTCCGACTTGAGTGTGTCCATCATCTGATATCTCTATCCGGATACGACCGTGAGCCTTAACGTACTTAGCCAACCCCAGGCCACGGGTGCGTCCTCCACCCTTCACTGTACTGGACTCACCTGTGCTAGCAGAGAAATCACCAGGGCCAGTTGCCCTTGCTGATGTAGATGGAGTCGCGGTAGCCCGTTTTTGATTGCCCGGTGCCATCTGCTAAAAACCTGTCGCATTAGCGTCATCAAATTCCAAAATTCTTATACATATACATACATATTCATACAAGTCAATACAACTTAACAAAAGCGCTTATAACATCGAATGCTCACTTCACTTTCGTTTTCAAATTCATTCATTCATTTATTCATTTCACATATGCATTCATATCCATATAATCTACGAGTTCCATCATACACGTACATACACACGGTCACACACTCAATGGGATACATATAACCAACCACGAAGCACACATCACACACACGACTTCTCATGCACACGTTCGTATGGCGTTCTCGAACGCGTTCGAACGGACCAATTCCAGTGAGCTCACGTTCGTGTGGCGTTCTCAAACGCGTTCGAACGGACCAATTCCAGTGAGCTCACGTTCGTATGGTGTTCTCGAACGCATTCGAACGGACCAATTCCAGTGAGTTCACGTTCGTATGTCATTCTTTAACGCGTTCGAACGTAAAGTGGGCGTTCGAACATATTAGGAACGACATACGAACGTGAACTCACTGGAATTGGTCCGTTCGAACGCGTTCGAGAACGCCATACGAACGTGAGCTCACTGGAATTGGTCCGTTCGAACGCGTTTGAGAACGCCACACGAACGTGAGCTCACTGGAATTCAAACTTATCAAACAGTTATAATTAACCAAAGAGGGCACAAATTCAAACTTAACATTATATAAATATTAACCAAAGATGATGATGATTTTGAAGACGAACAGCAGCAATTGCTGCTGTTCTTGCCCAAGATGCTGCTGTTCTTGCCCAGAATCATCATCATCTATCATCATCATCATCATCATCATCATCAATTTCATCAAAAAATAATTCATCAATTTCATCAATAATATCATCAAACTCATCCTCAAATTCATCAAATTCATCAAATTCATCCTCATAAACAATTTTAAATCAACAAAGGAGACTTACCTGTTGATTTCCTTCGTTCGTCACTGTTGGAGAATGAGAAATGAGTTTTTGCTTCTAAGCCGAGGAAGAAGTGAAGCACTGGTTTTAGGGATTTTAAGGACATTTAGCGTCGAAATAATTGACTTTTAGCGTCGCAGTAGTCGACGCTAATTGTTAGGCGGGTTATTGAAAAATTAGGGTTTTTTTTCCGGGAAATTTAATTTTTAATTAGCGTCGACATACTATATTCGACGCTAAATGTAAGACATATAGCGTCAAAATATGTAGTCGACGCTAAATTAAAGACATATAGCGTCGACATACAATTGGCGACGCTAAATGTAAGACATATAGCGTCGAATAAAGTATTTCGACGCTACATAAAAATTAAATTTCCCGGAAAAAAACCCTAATTTTTCAATAACCCGCCTAACAATTAGCGTTGAAGTAATTGACATTTAGCGTCGAAGGAATCGACGCTAAATGTCCTTTACATCCCTGCAACCAGTGCTTCTCTTCTTCCTCGGTTCAGAAGCAAAAACTCATTCATAACATAGTTATACTATTAATCATTACGTTAATATTTCAACAATATAAAGAGTAATTAAAATCAACAACCATACATTAATCCATAAAATTATTCATCCATCACAAAATACTGTAACTTCATAATTAATCACTATTATCGTCGGTATTTGAGGATTCGTGACTGGAATCGAAGTCATCTTCAGTGTCAAATTGTTCTTCACTTGCTACTTCAACGCTCACTTCAGAATGAGGAATTAGCTCAACGTCTGTACTAGATCGAGTTAATGTTATATTTTCAGGAACGTTGACAGTTGGTCCAACAAATATCTGTTCAGGAACTTCAAAATTGCCGGAGACTTCTTGTGTTTCATCTGATATGTCAACTCTATCTTTCTCTCCTGCGTGTCCCAAATGGCCCTATGTTGTAACTTTTCTACCACCATCCATCCAGTTCCTAACTTAGGATCAGGTATATATATCACTGAACGTGCTTGCGTACAAAAAATGTATGGATCATTCTTGTACCAACAACGTTGAACATTAATTGACGTGAGATGATTACTAACTTGAATTCTCCTCTTTCTGGCATTAGTGTCAAACCACTTACATTGGAATAGCACAGTATGTCGTCTGGGTCGATATATGAACTCAATGACCGATTGCAATACGCCGTAGAAGTCAATTACATCTGAGCCGTGTTCTCCTTGGACTACAATTCCAGAATTTTGAGTCACATGATTAACATCTCGCTGTTCGGTATGAAATCTAACTCCGTTGACAATACATCCACTGTACTCATACGCCTGCATTTGAGGCCCATAAGCCAAAGAAACCAACGAGGATTGCGAGTCCAATTGACCATTTTCCACTTGATTAATAATCTGACAATGAAATATATGTGTTAATATAACAAACTGAAATGTCTAATGTTAGGATCAAAATAAATATAAAATATTATAACTTACAGTTGTCTCAAACCATTTAGGAAATTCTTTTTTGTGGGTTTCATCAACATTATGGTCACCAGCAATTTGTAGCATTGTTAGATGTTGCCTACAATAAATTATCATCACGGTTATGTATGGAAAAAATTCAGTAATGATGCACCAGAAAAACTTACGTTAAATACGGTTGCACTTCATCACAATTACTCAATATAAACCAATGCGCACGTTGAACTTCCTGACGGGTTAGTAATTTGACACCTACTGCCCCAAATGGTCTGTAATTTTGACGGAACACTGTGATCTCTTGGCTATTACTTGCATCTCCATCATAGTTTAGTGGCCGACGATTGAAATGAGTTTCAATATTCTGCATGTACATCGAACAAAATGTTATTGCTTCATTTATTATAACAGCTTCAGCTATTGAACCTTCAGGTCGTGCCTTGTTTTTGACATATTGTTTGTAATCTCCCAAAGCTCTGCAGATATGACAACAAGTTTGCATTAACACTAAATTATATGAAAATAAAAACGGTTACAAATTTTCTTATATAAAACTGTGTATATATATATATATATATAGTACCTCTCAATGGGATACATCCATCTGTAATGGACAGGACCTCCCTTTCTAGCTTCATCCGGTAAATGCACAGCCAGATGTACCATGACATCAAAGAAAGCGGGTGGCAAAATTCGCTCCAGCTTGCATAGGATTATCACGATTCCTCGCTCAAGGTCGTCAATAACAGATGTGCTTAATGTCCTCTGACACAATTGTTTAAAGAAGCCACATAGATCAAGTACGGCGGCGTCGCATACATTCGGGGGGAGATAAGGTCGAATGCCAACAGGAAGGAGAATCTCGAGCAGCACATGACAATCGTGACTCTTTAATCCCGTTATTGTATCATCTCTGACCCAACGCCCAATATTGGATGCATAATTATCAGGGAATTTAACCATTTTCAGCCAATCACAGAATGATTTTCTCTCCGATTGATTGAGCACATAACTAGCAGGAGGCTTAATAAAACCTCGAGAGGAGTCTTGTAAATGCAATTCACTGCGAATTCTAAGATCTTGTAGGTCCAATCTAGCATTTACAGTGTCTTTTGTCTTACCCGGAATATTGAATAGTGTACCCACTAAACTCTCACAAATATTTTTCTCTATATGCATTACATCCAAATTATGTCGCAAACTCAGAGTCCCCCAATATTCTAACTCAAAGAAAATACTTTTTCCTGTCCAATTCAACTCTTCAGGTACCGTTTTCGATTTTTATCTCTATTATTAGGATGTTTACCTGGTGTGCTGTCTTTGAGCTGTTGATGTTGGCAAAGTATGTCAAATGCAGACAATCGACTGGGCTTACTCTGAGGTTCATGTTGCCCGTTAAATAATTTACTCCTCCGCAAAGGATGACTCGACTCAAGAAATCCCTGTGCCCCGTGTATCCGATTTTATTCCGTAATCGTTGCGAAGGTGTATGATCCGCACAAACTGGACATGCCATGTATCCCTTAGTGCTCCATCCAGATAATGAACCATAGGCTGGAAAATCATTAATGGTCCATAATAATGCGGCATGCATCTGAAAATACTGCTCTGAAGCTGCATCATAGGTATGCACACCCACATTCCATAATGTTTGTAACTCCTCGATCAATGGTCTCAAGTAAATATTTATATCTTTACCAGGTGAACGTGGACCAGGGATAAGCAATGACATAAACATGAACGGATCCTTCATACATTTCCATGGAGGTAAGTTATATGGAATGACAATAACGGGCCAGATGCTATAAGAGTTGTACATATTCCCAAATGGGTTAAAACCATCAGAGGCAAGACCTAACCTGACATTACGGGGGTCCTCAGCGAAACGGGGGTACATGTCATCAAATTCCTTCCATTCGGTTCCGTCCGCAGGATGTCTAAGTATGCCCTCCGCACCGATCCTCTTTTCATGATGCCACATCATATCAGTCGCTGTATGTCGTGACATGAACAATCTCTGCAGCCTGGGCGTTAAAGGGAAATATCGCAATATCTTTTGAGGCACTTTCTTCCCCATACCACGGACTTTGTACCGACTTTCACCACATATCGGACAATGTTCAAGTGATTCATACTCGGCACGAAATAATACACAATCAAACTTACAAGCATGAATGGATTCATACCCCATTCCTAGATCACGCAACATTTTCTTTGCCTCGTAGTACGACTTAGGCAATTCGCTTCCAACCGGTAACATTTGGGCCAGTAACTCTAACATCATATCGATACTTTTGTTGGTCATTCTGTTGATCACTTTAATGTGTAATAATTTCACAACGAAATTCAAGATCGACATTCCAGCACCTTCGAATGGAATTTTTTTTGCCTCATCAAGTAGTTCACTAAATAAATTTTGATCATTTCCACTTAACACTGGCATGTCGCCACTAACACTATGACCAAGTTGTGGACCTTGTAAGTCATGCAAAATATCGGCGATATCATCGTTTGCAGGTTGATTGTAACTACTCTGCTCCCTTCGCCGACATCAAAAAACCGTGACTGAGAATGATACTGCTCACCGTGATAAATCCACGTACGGTAAGTGGGTGATATTCCTGGCATGTATAAATGATTATGAACTTCATCTAACCGCTTCCTTTTCCTATTCAAACAATTTGCACATGGACAACGAACACGACCTTCTGCATCAATGTGTTGCTTTGCGACTTCCATAAACTCAGACACTCCATTACGATATTCAACACTCAATCTATCCAGAGAGCTCATCCAATTTCTATCCATTTCAGCAGAATACCTAAATATAATAATATAATTATTAGATATCATTTTACAGTAATCAACATTACTAATTCAGTAATACTTAATTTAAGCATATATATATATATATATAATATATATATATATATATATATATATATTTGGTTGATAAATTAATTAAATAGTTTACAGAAAAATTCTATTTTGTTAATTAATATACTTACTCTACATATATGAATCATAAATCACTAACAAACAGCATATAAACAGCATATAAACAACATATATAATCATAAAAATTGAAAATAATAATGAAATATGAAAGAAGATTTACCTTTTCGGAAATTGATTACAATTTTATTGAAAATTTTTAGGAGAGATGTGAGGCTGTAGAGGAGAAATTCTCAGATTTCAGAGGATTTTTATGAAGGAATGAGAGAAAAAACAGAGGGGGAGAAGGGGTGGTGACCTTCTGTATTTTAATCTATCTTTAGCGTCGAATACTAAATTCGACGATAATTGTTGCCGTTTTTAGGGTCGAAACGGTTTTTTCGACGCTAAATGTTCCATTTTTAGCGTCGAAAAAACCGTTTTTTCGACGCTAAATATAAAAAATTAGCGTCGAATTTAATTTAGACGCGAAAGAATCAAGGATCTGTCGGTGGAAGCTTCATAACTCTTTAGCGTCGAATATTTTTCGACGCTAAAAGTATTATTTTTGGCGTCGAATATTCAAATCGACGCTAATTGTATACGTTTTTAGCGTCGAAACCATTTTGTCGACGTTAAATATAAAAAGATAGCGTCGAATTAAATTTAGACGCGAAAGAATATAATTACATGTCGGTGGAAGCTTCATAACTCTTTAGCGTCGAAAACATTTTCGACGCTAAAAGTATTATTTTTGGCGTCGATTATTCACATTCGACTCTAATTGTTTCCGTTTTTAGCGTCGAATTGAATTTAGACGCGAAAGAGTCAAGGATTTGCCGGTGGAAACTTCATACACCTTTAGCGACGATATATTTTCGACGCTAAAATTATATTTTTGGCGTCGACTCCGTATTTCGACTCTAAAAGTGTAATATCTGGCACCAAATATTATTACAATAATATAATTATTCAGCGTCGAATATTTTTCGACGCTAAAGTTCTGTTTTTAGCGTCGAAATATAGTTGCGACGCCAAAACATTAATATTATGCGTCGAAGTTTTATTCCGTCGCTAAAAATATGACATATAGCGTCGAAAGTAATATTCGACGCTAAAACTAACTATTAGCGTCGCATAATGTTTCGACGCTAAATATTTGGACGCTAAAAGCCATAATTCTTGTAGTGACTGATGTGGGCCTCGCCCCAAACTGATCCTGATATTGGCCTCGCCCAACTGATACTGATATTGGCCTCGCCCAAACTGATACTGATATGGGCCTCGCCCAAACTGATACTGATATGGGCCTCGCCCAAACTGATACTGATATGGGCCTCCCCCCAACTGATACTGATATGGGCCTCGCCCCGGATTGATATTGATATGGGCCTCGCCCCAAACTGATACTGATGCTGATGTGGGCCTCGGCCCTGAGACTCATCCCCGAAACTGATATTGATGCTGCTGCAGGCCTCGGCCCTGTGACTCATCCCCGAAACTGATACTGATGCTGATGTGGGCCTCGGCCCTGGGACTCATCCCCGAAACTGATACTGTAGCTAAAGTGGGCCGGACCCTGATTCATCTCTGAAAACTGATGCTGAAGCTGATGTGGGCCTCGGCCTGGGACTCATCCCCGAAACTGATACTGATATGGGATGGTTCATTTCAACATGCTGTTATCGTGCGGGGCGGTTCATTCCCGAACCGTTACTGTGATGTGGTCCATTTCTCGAATCGCGTTCCATTCTCGGACTTTGCTCCATTCTCAGATTACCATTCTCGGTTTGTTCATTCTCGGACTCTGCTCCATTCTCGGATTACCATACCCGTCAAAACTGATATTGTATACTTTTGAGTGTCATACCCGGTAAAACTGATACTGTGTCTCCGTACCCGAAATGTCGCACTTGGGAAAACTGATTCTGACAAAGATGTGGGCCTTGCCCCCCAAAGTGCCATACCCGGCAAAACTGATACTGTGTGGGCCTCGCCCCCAGAGTACCATACCCGGCAAAGAATGATAGTGATGTGGGCCTCAACCCGCAGAGTGCCATACCCGGCAAGGACTAATATGTTGTGGGCCTCGCCCTCAGGGTGCCATATTCGGCAAAGACTGATAGTGATATGGCCTCAACCCGCAGAGTGCCATACTCGGTAAAGACTGATAGAGATGTGGGCCTCAACCGCAGAGTGCCATACCCGGCAAAGTCTGATAATGATGTGGGGCCTCACCCAAAAGCTGATATGGCCTTATTCCCAAGCTGACATGATATTCTATTTCACACATTGTATTACCTCTCACGAGATAATCTTGATAGCTAGACATATTTTCGTCCTCAACGAATGCTTCGTGTCAAAACCGATGAATCTTCAAAGTACTCAATATATTCAAATCCAATCATCTGAATGGGTGATCTGAGTTAGACTCCTCGTGTGTGTGTGTCAAGGCTCTTTCGCAGCTTAGTCCTTAAGTAAGCCAACTTGTGATTTCGTTTCAGAGAATCGAACCAGTGGGTCTAACCAACCTGGATGTCTTAATCACATTCTGTGATTACTTCAAGCATACTCAACATGATATGGTTTCATTTTTTTTTTTTTTGTCTCTTTCTTTTCGTTTTTCTTTTTTTTTTTTCTTTCTTTCTTCTCTCTTTTTTCTTTTCTTCTTTTTTTCTCTTTTCTTTTTCTGACACACCTACCCTTAAGGTAGCTTTCTCCTCATGGTGGTCCTAATACTCGCCCATGGGTAGCTTCACACTTATCGGTTATAGGTGGTCTATTTTTTTTTTCTGAGACTTATTTTTTTTTTCAACATATCATATATCATACATCAGCAAACAAGTGTGGACATTCTGGCAAACGGTCATTCACCAATACATCATCTCTTCACTAACAGTCACCTAGCTAACCACTCAGGCTTCTACTGCTAGGATCCCATAATCAAGTGCTCGTGAGTCTACTGAGATCAATCCATTCAAAATACTGGATGAAAGCGAGTCTCGCACTTTTTGTTTCTAGGGTTTCTCCCTACAGCATGCAATGTCATCACAGGACATATGTCTAATTATCAAATACTTCTCTCACTCATTTTTTTTTCTTCTTCTTTTTCATTTATTTTTTTTTTTTTTTTACTTTTTTCATTCATTTTTTTTTCATAATTAAAATGAAATACAAACTTTTCAAATAAAACACAAACTTTTCAAATAGGCCTTGGGATACCTGGTCAGCAGGGCACATTACCGATTCAGATCAATGTCCAATTTGCGCTTCTTGCCACGATCACTATCAGTCCAGTCCAATTTGGAGATGATAGGGTCAAGCTTCGGCTCAAAAGCCAGGATCTGGTCAATTCAACTATTCGGCCTTTGTTGCCGTCAGGAAAATGTCTTCCACAGATTTGGTGACAAATTCATGTCTCTTGGCTTCCGCAAGAAACACAAACAGGAAATCGAAGAAGTGCTCAATATTAAGCAACCCGATGGGTTTCCGGTGAACGTTTAGGTGTGCCCATGACTAAAGGGGTTATTTAGGGGGTGAGTCCGGTAACGCAGCGGAAGCGGTGAAAATCCGATTTTCAGATTTCAAAACTTTTTCTCGGATTAATTAAATAAACATATTTATTTAACATTCCAATAATCAAATTATGAAAATAAATTCAATAAAACATTTTTAGGTGAATTTACCGAAATACCTTGCTTTGTATTTTTGTCCGTTTTAGTCCGAAATTGATCCAATCAATTTGAATGATTCTAAATCATTTCTAAGATGAACTTATGATGTTCAAAACATCAAAACACCAAAGCAACCAAAATCCCCATTTTTCTTATCAAGGCCGTGAGCCTCACTTGGGTTCAATATTGTGCATTTTGCACTTTCATGCTTCAAGACACATCCAAATGATATCCAATCAACATGAAACTTTGTATGCATCATATACACACATAAATACACAACATATATGAAAACCCCCAAATTTGGAATTAGTCATGAACCCTAATTTTCAATTTCCACAAATTGGGCAAATTATGCCATTTACATTAAATCAAATGTTTCAATCATCAATCTTTCATCCAATTCAAGTCTCAACACAATGAAACAACTCAAGATCAATCTATAGGTCATTTAAGAGTGGGTCAACAACTCTAGAATAGCAACATGGTTTCATAAACCTTAAAAGATTACATATAACTACAATAGTAATATCCTTTCTTCATCATACATGCTTTACAATTTCACCAAAGTTTTCCATCAACAAAAACACACAAAGAACAAAGAAATAAAATACCTAAGGATATCAAATATGAAAGCCTAGATCCTAAGGAACAATTCCCTACTAATAGTAAGTTGGAGAAAACTTACTAAAATCAAGCTTTCTTGGATTTTTCTTTCTTTCTCAAAGTTCTTTAAGCTTTCTTCAATGGAGTTTTTCTTTTGTGAAATGTGTATTAGGTTAAACTAAATGAAAAGCAAATGAAAACAATATATACTTGTCAAATTTTAGCCTTGGCCGAAATTATACACAAGCATATACACCAAATTTTCATTTCAATTTCATTTCAAATGCATTTAGTCAACTTTATAAATATCTAAAAACTTTATGGATATTTATTTTGGTCAACAAATGCAACTAACATCATTAACTTTAAATATCCTAACATAAGATATTTATATTTTAATTAATTTAATCATTTAACAATTAAATAATCAATTAATTAATCAAATACAAATATATTAAATATATGTATAATATTTACATTAAATATTAAAAACATATATTCATTTAGGATAAAAGTCAAATAACTCATTTTGACTATTATTAATGTGTATTTAAATTAATCAAGTATTAAATGTAAATACACAATAATTAGGCAAATGACTATCTAGTCTCTTAGCATGTATCTTGCGTTTAACCATTAAACGACTTTATAAATAATCAATATTATTTATTTATGTTGCTCTAGTGCTCAACGAGTATGTTTCATTATTGAGACTCTCTAGGTTCAGGTATATCCGTCTGAAAATCTAATTTCGTGTCCATAATCTATCCACCCGTAGATTATGACGATCACGGATAATCTCGCTGAACCATGCAGGTCGAGGTCATCGTAAATGTATAATTCCTCCGTCACAGGTATCCGGATAAATCCCAGAGATATAGATGTAAACGTCAAATCTCTATCGGGATTATCCAGTCGACTATTCTATTAGCAATCTCAAAAAGAATGTTTAGAACTAGCTTCTAAACTTACCACGGGCCCATGGTTTTATCTGATTGCTAATCATATGGACTACCTATGCTCTGGTACACATAACTGACGGATCCTATCTTGATACACATAGGACACCCTGAGGATCTATCTACACCCAACGAACAGGCGGAGGTCTGATCTAAATAGATCGGTGACGTGACTGCCGTCTAAGTGTAGAAGATGTCTCATGTGCCCACAATGGCATCTCAAGTCTAAGAATCACAAGTGCTACTCAACCCAAGAAGATTCTTATTGACGCTGGTGTACCATCCATTAAGAATCTTCGGTGAGTCGTTCAGTGTTTATCCGCTATAAACACCTACACGTCTATACTAGTCTCCAAGACTAATGGTTCATTGAGAAACCATTGGAATCATATATTCCAGTATACGACATGTACCGGTCTCAACGGGTTTACTTTACTGACCAAGTAGTGTAAACCTTGACTAGGAACTGTCTGAGAATGACAACGTCATGATACTACTCAATGTCCATTGCGACGCTTTTGCAACTGTACCATGACTAATCATTCTAAGGTCATTACGTCTTTACCATATATAAGATTAGATTATATTATAGAAACTGCATATATTATTACTAATAATAATGTTTTACAGAAGTATTTAACAAAATACAACCGGAATTGGCGCTCTGAGCACCAACCCCTACAAAATCTCCCACTTGCTCTAGTGCCAATATCGATTGTATCTAATACCCATCGACTCCACGTGTTTATCAAATAACTTCGGAGGTATGTCCTTTTTCAGCGGGTCTGCTACGTTGTTTTCACTCGGTACCTTACACACGACAATATCCCCTCGCGACACGATCTCTCGAATGATGTGGTACTTGCGTTCCACATGCTTCGACTTCTGATGCACCCTCGGTTCCTTTGCTTGCGCAATGGCTCCAGTATTATCATAGTATAACGGAATCGCATTCTCGATACTTGGGACAACTCCCAATTCTGTGATAAAGTTCTTTATCCACACAGCCTCTTTTGCGGCTTCAGAAGCTGCAATATATTCCGCCTCAGTGGTGGAATCAGCTGTAGATCCCTGTTTGGAACTCTTCCAACAAACTGCACCTCCGTTAAGGGTAAAGACAAATCCAGATGTAGACTTTCTATCATCGGGATCCGATTGAAAATCGGAGCCTGTATACCCGTTAACCTGCAGTTCGTTTCCTCCATATATTATCAACTTATCCTTAGTACCTTTAAGATACTTTAGGATATGTTTAATGGCCATCCAATGGTCATTACCTGGATTGGACTGATATCGACTAGTTACGCTAACAGCGAAACTGATATCAGGCCTCGTACATAACATGGCATTAATTATGCTACCCAAACACGAAGCATAAGGTTGGTTAGACATTCTAACCTTCTCATCTTCTGTTTGTGGACACATCTTCTTAGAAAGATGAATCCCATGTCTGAACAGTATGTTTGCTGTCTTACAGTTACCAAAGCTATACCGTTCCAAGATCTTATCTACGTACGTTGATTGGGATAACCCAATCAGCCTCCTTTGTCTATCTCTATAGAGTTTTATCCCTAAAACATAGGAAGCTTCTCCCAGGTCTTCATGGAGAAATTCTTACAGAGGTACGCTTTAACGCTTTGCAACATACCTAAATCATTCCCAATGATTAGGATGTCATCAACATATAGGACTAAAAATACGACCATGCTCCCACTGGCCTTCTGATACACACATGATTCTTCCGAATTCTTGAGAAAACCAGACGATCTGATAATCTCGTCAAAACGAAGATTCCAACTTCGTGAAGCTTGTTTAAGTCCATAAATGGACTTCTTAAGCTTACATACCATACCCGAGGTTTCGCTGGATGTGAAACCTTCCGGCTGTTCCATATAGATTTATTCATCAAGAAATCCATTTAGAAAAGCCGTTTTGACATCCATTTGCCAAATCTCGTAGTCATGATACGCAACTATAGAAAGCAAAATCCGGATAGACTTAAGCATTGCTACTGGCGAAAAAGTTTCATCGTAGTCGACGCCAGGTCGCTGCGTGTAACCTTTTGCTACCAGTCGGGCCTTGTAAGTTTCAACCTTACCGTCAGGCCCGCGCTCCTCTTGTAAACCCATTTACAACCGATAGGAACAATTCCTTCGGGAAGCGGAATCAAGTCCCAAACTTGATTTTCATGCATTGAGTCTATCTCGGATTTCATGGCACTTTGCCATTTCATGGAGTCGATGTCCAACATCGATTCTCTATAGGTGAAAGGATCTGTGTCTTCAACTAAGAGAACATCCAGACTCTTTTCTTGTATCAATACAAGCGTTCAGGAGGTCTAGATACCCTTCCGACCTACGGAGTGTGTGTGTTGAAGGTCCTTCATCTACTTGAACTTCAGGTTCCTCCGTTGGTTCGTTGTTTTCAGGTTGGACTTCATCAAGCTCAACCTGTCTATGATCACCACCTTCTGACAAAAATTCTACTTCTAGAAATTTTGCGAAGCGAGCTAGGAACACATTTCGATGCTCGGTGTCATAGAACAGATATCCCCTCGTATTTGAGGGATATCTAACAAACCTAAACTTTTGCCCTCGAGGCGAAAGCTTACTTTGCTGAGTCACCCTGACATAGGCAGGACAACCCCAAACCTTAATATAATTAAGATTCGGTCTCCTACCGAACCATATCTGATACGGTGTCGTAGGAACAGCCTTTGAAGGAATCTTATTCAAAAGATGTGCGGCTGTTAAGAGACAGTAGCCCCATAGGTAATAGGGCAAATCTGTGAAACTCAACATCGATCGGACCATATCCAATAAAGTCCGATTTCTCCTTTCAGATACACCATTGTGCTGTGGTGTACCTGGAGGAGTATATTGAGCGAGAATCCCATTCTCCTTCATATAATCCATGAACTCACCACTCATATATTCGCCGCCTCGATCTGATCGAAGGCATTTAATATATTTACCAGTTTGTTTTTCTACTTCATTTCGGAACTCTTTGAACTTTTCAAAGGTTTCTGATTTATGTCGCATCAAATACACATAACCGTACCGTGACAAATCATCGGTAAAGGTAACGAAGTACGAATAACCACTGTAAGCAGTTTGACTTAGTAGACCACATACATCAGAATGTACGAGTTCCAGTAAGTAAGTGGCTCGGGTCCAACACCAGAAAATGGGGCTTGGTCATTTACCCTGAATACAGGATTCACAAGTTGGATAGGACTCAATGGTAAGATCTGATATCAAACCATTCCTAACCAATTGGGTAAGCGTTTAACGCCAATGTGACCAAGTCTCATATGCCAAAGTTCAGTATTATTAATTACAGGTAATCTACGTTTATTAACTCCAGTATTTATATATCTTTTGAAGTTTGCAATGTGTAATGACCATGCTGGTTTGGACAACTAAGGATCTGAATATTATTACTATCATATAAATACAAAGAACTATTCTTCATATTCATACAAAAGCCTTCTGTATCCAATACAAAAAGTGATATAATATTAGCGAAACATCCCGGTACAAAATGACAGTCATGTAACAAAAGTGTCCTATTCGGCAATGAGATCTCGCATACTCCCACTGCAACTGCATCCAAAGAGTCTCCACTCCCGAATCGCAACTGCATCTCCCCTGGCTTCGGCCTCCTACTTTCCTTCAGCACCTGCAACGAATTGCAAATGTGAATGGGACAAGCAGAATCTAAAATCCAGCTGGATGTAACGGCTTCACAAGCCAAAGATAAATCAATAACTGGAAAAATAAAAGTACCTGATGTAGAAGCTCTGTCTCTCCTCACTTGGGCAATGTAATCAGGACAGTTCCTTTTCCAGTGCCCAACTTTGCCGCAGTGGTGGCATTTGTCTTCAGAAGCCCTTTTGGGCTTAGCTATCTTCGCCTGCTGTGGAGGACCGAAGGCCTTCTTCTTCTTCCCTTTCTTCTTCTTTCCCTTGGACATTCCTTGGGAAAAAGCAGACAGAGAAGTATATCTAGGTGGGCGAGTCGGTACTCCCTTCTTCAGATCCTCTTCTGCCGTGAGCAACATCCTATGTAGCTCCTGGTAGGTGCAGACTGTCCCGTGCATGTTGAAGTACATCACAAACTGGCGGAATGAAGCTAGCAGAGAACCAAGAATGACACTCCTACCGAGAATGTCATTCAGGATGAGATTATGTTGCCTCAATTGATCGATCAAATCGATCATTTGAAGAACATGTGGGCTAACACTTTGCCCCCCATCCAGACGCGCATGGAACAGTTCCATGGCGACTTTGTGAACAATAACCTGTTCCTAGTTCTCGAACGATTGTCTTAATCGCGTTATCATACTATAGGAATCTGATGTTCCATAGTATTGTTGCTTGAGTTTCGGAGAGAGCGAACTAAGGATGTATGATTTAACTCTTAAATCATCATTCTTCCAAGCTTCAAAAACTTGGCGTTCCTCCTCTGAAGCATCCTCCCCCACTGCAAGGGGTAAAGGACCCTCAAGAACATAACCCAACTTTTCGGAATCGAGGACAATCTCAAATCCAATTCCCAGTCTGTAAAGTTCTCAGCGCCTTTTAGTTTGTTCGCATCTAACATACGCGCAAACTGGTTTGTGGATTGACCCGCCATCGCAAATCTATCATATAGATCACGAAAAACGGTTAGCAGAAATTAAGCAGTTTCATATAATATCAAAAGCATAAACTAGATCATGGATTTTTAATCTAATATGCCCCTCCCACTAAATCATGCAATAATGTAATCCCAAAACAGAATACAAATATTTAATAATTAAATTAAATATAAATAGTGAAAAGTGGATCCCGTAATATATTTCGGCTCACAGCAGAGGCACGGTCTCGCCTACGTATATTCATCAGGTAGACAACTCATTTGTCAATCATTCACTAATGACTCCTAAGAACCCGGTCCTGGCCGTTTCTCGTTGTCGCTGCGAAGGCAGGCTCACAAGGAGACGTACCAAGGTTAAACTCGCCAATGATAAACTCAAGTTACTTACGTAATCCTGACAGCTAGGGCACGTTCAGAATTCCGCTTTCGCTTGAATTTATCTAGTATCTAATATACATCCGTTATAAATAAAACTTTATCGGCTACACCCTCACAGCAGAGGCACGGTCTCGGATGTAGTCACAAAGAAGTATTCATAAACCGTATTGACAAGACGGACCATATAACATGCATCAAATACATAATTACATTAAACCTTATTATTAGGGATTTTCCGCTAAGTGTCATACACCCTAAATCTAATCAAATTAGTTCCTAATAAGCATGCATAAAGTCAAGAAAACATGATTAAACATTGATTCAATGAAAGCTAATCATATTAGTGGCCTAGAATCAGACTCGCTCTGATACCATTTTGAAGGGGTCTGATAGGGGTGAATCCGGTAAGCAGCGGAAGCGGTGAAAATCCGATTTTCAGATTTCAAAACTTTTTCTCGGATTAATTAAATAAACATATTTATTTAACATTCCAATAATCAAATTATGAAAATAAATTCAATAAAACATTTTTAGGTGAATTTACCGAAATACCCTTGCTTTGTATTTTTGTCCGTTTTAGTCCGAAATTGATCCAATCAATTTTGAATGATTCTAAATAATTTCTAAGATGAACTTATGATGTTCAAAACATCAAAACACCAAAGCAACCAAAATCCCCATTTTTCTTATCAAGGCCGTGAGCCTCACTTGGGTTCAATATTGTGCATTTTGCACTTTCATGCTTCAAGACACATCCAATGAATATTCAATCAACATGAAACTTTGTATGCATCATATACACACATAAATACACAACATATATGAAAACCCCAAAATTTGGAATTAGTCATGAACCCTAATTTTTCAATTTCCACAAGTGGGCAAATTATGCCATTACATTAAATCAAATGTTTCAATCATCAATCTTTCATCCAATTCAAGTCTCAACACAATGAAACAACTCAAGATCAATCTAGGTCATTTAAGAGTGGGTCAACAACTCTAGAATAGCAACATGGTTTCATAAACCTTAAAAGATTACATATAACTACAATAGTCATATCCTTTCTTCATCATACATGCTTTACAATTTCACCAAAGTTTTCCATCAACAAAAACCACAGAACAAAGAAAGAAATAACCTAAGGATATCAAATATGAAAGCCTAGATCATAAGGAACAATTTCCCTACTAATAGTAAGTTGGAGAAAACTTACTAAAATCAAGCTTTCTTGGATTTTTCTTTCTTTCTCAAAGTTCTTTAAGCTTTCTTCAATGGAGTTTTTCTTTTGTGAAATGTGTATTAGGCTAAACTAAATGAAAAGCAAATGAAAACAATATATACTTGTCAAATTTTAGCCTTGGCCGAAATTATACACAAGCATATACACCAAATTTTCATTTCAATTTCATTTCAAATGCATTTAGTCAACTTTATAAATATCTAAAAACTTTATGGATATTTATTTTGGTCAACAAATGCAACTACATCATTAACTTTAAATATCCTAACATAAGATATTTATATTTTAATTAATTTAATCATTTAACAATTAAATAATCAATTAATTAATCAAATACAAATATATTAAATATATGTATAATATTTACATTAAATATTAAAAACATATATTCATTTAGGATAAAAGTCAAATAACTCATTTTGACTATTAATTACAAGTGCTACTCAACCAGAGATATAGATGTAAACGTCAAATCTCTATCGGGATTATCCAGTCGACTATTCTATTAGCAATCTCAAAAAGAATGTTTAGAACTAGCTTCTAAACTTACCACGGGCCCATGGTTTTATCTGATTGCTAATCATATGGAATACCTATGCTCTGGTACACAGAACTGACGGATCCTATCTTGATACACATAGGACACCCTGAGGATCTATCTACACCCAACGAACAGGCGGAGGTCTGATCTAAATAGATCGGTGACGTGACTGCCGTCTAAGTGTAGAAGATGTCTCATGTGCCCACAATGGCATCTCAAGTCTAAGAATCACAAGTGCTACTCAACCCAAGAGGATTCTTATTGACGCTGGTGTACCATCCATTAAGAATCTTCGGTGAGTCGTTCAGTGTTTATCCGCTATAAACACCTACACGTCTATACTAGTATCCAAGACTAATGGTTCATTGAGAAACCATTGGAATCATATATTCCAGTATACGACATGTACCGGTCTCAACGGGTTTACTTTACTGACCAAGTAGTGTAAACCTTGACCAGGAACTGTCTGAGAATGACAACGTCATGATACTACTCAATGTCCGTTGGGACGCTTTTGCAACTGTACCATGACTAATCATTCTAAGGTCATTACGTCTTTACCATATATAAGATTAGATTATATTATAGAAACTGCATATATTATTACTAATAATAATGTTTTACAGAAGTATTTAACAAAATACAACCGGGAATTGGCGCTCTGAGCACCAACCCCTACAATGACGCCACTGTAAATATTTCTTCGAATTTGCCAAGTCCACCTGGTAATGCAATGAACGCATCTGCAGTATTAATCTTTCATGGAGTCGTTCAGACATACCTGATACAATGCGCTCGTCTCCATTTGTTGGCCCGATTAACTGTTCATCTGCAAAGGTCTCGGGATGATTCCCAAAACATTACCGCCACCATCATGAACGGCTTTTGAAACAGCTCCATCATTCCAGATTGCCACCGCCATATACCAAGTGCATGTTTTTCGCAGCCATGACTCGCCTCAATTCCTTAGCAGCTTCCAAGAATTTAGGTATGTTACCAGGGTTAGATCCACAGAAGACACAAATTTTTTGAATCGTTGCTGTGAGGTAGCTTCCATTTTTTTTTTCTTACTTGGATGTATATTTGAATGTGTTGAGGAGAGCAATGCCGCTGAATTTATAGGACCTGCAAAAGAGGTGAATAATAATTGCAATAACATATTCCACTGAATGACGGTTAGCTAGATCACAAAAGAAGTCATCAGAAGTCAAGAAAGCATCCATCAGATCATGTCTGCAAAAACAACGAGAGAAATCGTGAGATGTCAAAAAGTTGTGGATTCGTTCCAGGAAAATAACAGAAAATAACAAAGGAGATCGTGATACGTCAAAAAGCTGTGGATTCTTTCAACGAAAATAACAGAAAATACCAAAGAAAGCTCTAAAATGTCAAAAAGTTGTGGATCTCTTCCACTTCAACATGTCGTGAATGGTCCAAACAGTTATAGATTTCTGCCACCATTAATGAATTATCTCCCATTCTTGTGATTGCCAAACACCAATCCCTATGTCCTAACTTGCTCCGCCTTTGCTTTCACCTGCAAAAATAACACAAAATTAGAGATTTTACAAGAACATGAAACAGGAATCACAGCAACTTGCACAGGTTGCCTCCCTTTCAGCATTAACTTCATTGTCTTCAGCCAGACATGATCGAAGTTCTTCTGTCAGTGTGGCATCACCGTCGTCTTTAGTGCTTGCCGCTTTTGATCTTCGCTGCTTTCCTTGCTCCGCCTTTGTTCATTGTCTTCAGCCAGACATGACCGAAATTCTTCTGTCATCGTGGCTTCACCGTTGTATTTTTGTGCTCGCCGTTTTTTTTTTTTTTGATTTTTGCTGCTTTCTCTTCTTTCTCTCTTTCTTTTTTTTTCTTTAAACCTGCAAATACAAAACAACAGAATAAAGACGTGTGCATGTAACGTAAACACATACATGTGCAGAGATACTCCCTGTTCTTGATGGGTGAGACCATCATTGTGCTCCTCGGCGTCATGTGTTTTCCTCTGTCGGTTCTTCTCTTCTGTTTGAAACCTGCAAACATAGAACAAACACAAGAATTGCAAGTACGTTACGTATATGCATGCATATGTTTCCTATCCCTTGGGTTAGGCCTTCCGCCAATTCCCTTGGTGACTGCTCGGTCTTCTCTCCCTTAGGCAAAGTACAACATTAATCAGCTTGGTGAACTCATTCCTTTCTAAGTCTGAAAGCTTCGCTGCTCCATTTCCCAATTTCTGAATGGTCATTCTGTCTTTTCTACTTGTTTCTTCTGAGAATTCTCTGTGTTACAGATACCTCTAAATATCATGATACCAAGGCTTCCCGTCATCGACTTCCACATCCAATATCCTTTATGTCTCATACACTGGTTTGTTTGCAGTTGTCAGCACAGTGGTTTCATCACCAATTTCTCTGGATTTCCCAAGTTGGAGAATTGTCTGTTTCTGATAGGGGCAATCTCTGAGGGAGTAGGCTTGATCCTTGAAGGTTCCCCAATGGTCATTTCATACTGGTTGCACGAGTCTCTGTTATTAGCTATACAGGGCACGATCAAACTGGTCACAACATTGGTCAAAACTTGCAAATCTTCAGCAATTTCAGCTACCTTGGCTTCCGATCGATCTAGGCGGGATTCCCCGTTGACTGACCCACTCATACTGGTTGATGATCCCTTGACAAATCTTTCTTCCTTACCAACCCCACGGGAGTCTATGATGGCTTTTAAGATACAAAGGGTTAACATGATGCATGTATGTACGACATGTGTGCAATGCAAATAAACAAGCTCATAAAATAATTTAGACTAATTAGCCTGTTATCATTTTAAAGTATTCAATCACACTATTGCGCAGTGCAAACTTGCCCCAGTTGAAAAGGCCCAACAGGTTTACACTTCGCGATAATATAACTAAATAACTTCAAATGATAAAAGGCACAAACACAAACTGGCCCATTGGCATTTTAGAAATTTTGGCCTACTTGTCAAAAGGACATGAACTTGTCCCGGTTTAAATGGCCCAACGAGTTCACATCTTTTGACAAAGAGTCCAACTAAATCCAAAAGACAATGGTCCAAAACACAAGCATAAACACAGTAGTCATGATTAATTAAAAACAAATCCAAACATTACAAGACATTATTTCGGAGCCGATTCTCTATATCCCCAGTGGAGTCGCCAGACTGTAGACAACAGGAGCTGGGCCGCGCTGTCCTAGGCTCGCGGCCTAGCTGAGAAGTATGAAATAACATGGAGTCGAGTCGCCACCCGTGTGAACCGGGATAAAGATTTAAGGCCGCACTCACTCCTCGCAGGAAGAAGACCTCAAACCGTTGGGTTCGGAATGGTCTCTTACTTTATGTCACTTGTAATGTTTGTGATTTGTGTAATATTAACCAAGTCTACTTAGCATGCATGCTCAAGGGTACTTAGATCTAACATGCTTTCATCCAAATAATTCCACGCAATATAACACAACGAGCACATTGAATCATTACATTAACATGTATAAATCATTACCCAAACGCATCATAAACTAATAACGTGCATAAAGGACAACCTAAATATGCTTTAACAAATAAATAATAAACTAAACTAAATCATGCTTTAAATAATAAACGAATAACCTAAAGGCTATAACATGCTTAAATACAATTCGGATGAGACGAGATTTGTGTATCTTAAGTGGTACGTGGCATTGTATCCCGAGTGCAGACCGCACTACCGTCCATTCGGAATCGGCTACGGAATTTACGTCCGGGTTTCCATCCGATATACCGCAAGCAAGATTACATACTCCATTCACCCGAAATCACATCACATACTAAGTCATTATTTCATGCGAACAATTTCCAAACAACATGCTAAACTAACTACTCAAGCTAAACACATTCCCTAAGTCATTATTTCATACGAATAAAATAAATTACATGCCTCTTAATTCACTAATCCATACAAATAAAACAAATTACATGCTTTCTAATTCATTAATTCATGCGAATAAAAATAACAAATTAACTACGAAAATAAATGATGATAAATAAAATAGGTGCCCTCAGGTCTTACCTTTTAGTCGCTATCCGGGAGTGCGTTCCACGGTGCCGGAAGGGTTATCATCCCACTGTTCTCACTGATCCGTTGTTTCCGCTGTTTTGTCCGGGTTCGCCGTTTTCACCCGCGGTTACAGTTTACTATTTTATCCGTATTCTCACAGTTTCAACTCGCCGTTTCTGTCGTTTCACTCGTTATTTTCACTCATGATTTTTCTGCATTTTTCTTCTATTTTTCACTCGCTTTTCTCTCTGTTTTTCAACTCAAATTTTCATTCTCTCTCTTGGATTATTTGGCCGTTGTTTCTTGGATGACTTTTCACGTACACATGGAGGCTCAATTGTGGGTTATTATTCACGTGTGCATGGGCGTGCATGGAGGGTGCTTTGTTGATGACAGTTTGGTGAAGGTTAGTAGGTTATACGTGAGGGTCTCGGTTCTTCATGTGCATGGGCTCGGTGTGTGTTATTTTTTTGAGGGCCATTTTACGTGCATGGGCAGTGAGGGTTTGTTGAATGTGTGCGTTTAAGGAGGGTGTTTATTATGGAGAAGAGAGGTTTGCCGAGGGAGACGGGTGCAAGTGAGAGTGAAGAGGAGTGGCCTGTTACGTGGGGGAAGATGGCTGCATGAAGGTGACTGCCGCGTGAGGACCTCAATGGCGTGAATTATCCTTTGTTTGATCAATACATGGGCTGTGTGTGCATGAGGATTTACGTGGAACTGGTTGGCATGGAGAAGGGGCTGCTGTGTTGTAGGTGAGGCCGAGATGTGTAATGCAGTGCAATTTGGTGCGTGTGTTGATGAGTTAAAGGGGAGGTCAGGGACGTGTTGAGCAAGGGCAATTGTGGGATGACTGTGAGCTGTCAACTGCCGTGAAAGTCAGTGGGTTCATGATGGTGGTTACATGTGTTCTTGGTGATGAGTGTTTAGGGTTCTTGGTGAAGCAGTCACGGTTTCATGGGTTGCTGTGAATGAGAGGGGGGGCTGCGTGGTGTTTGTTTAGGGCTGCTGGCAGTGTTGCTTCTTGGTCAGTTGAACGTGAGGCTTGAAGGGTTGTTGAGCTGTGATGATTTTGCAGTTAGGCGTGAAGGGCTGAGTTTGTGAGTGTGTTTTTTGAGGCGTGAAGGGCTGGTTCTGTTGGTTTAAGTTGCTGTTGAAGATGGAGACAAGGGACGTGGTAGTGTGCTTGTGAGAGAGATTCCCGTGCAGTGGGCAATTGTGGTGTGTAATGGGTTGTAACATGGAGGGATATGTGGCAGTGATGGGTTGTGCAGTGGGCTGGTGGAGGCATGGGCGTGAGCAGTGTATGGGGTGTGAAGGGATAATGGTTGATTGAATGGGTTCTTTGTTGGTTAGTGTTTGGAGTTAAAAGGAAGGTGCATGGGTTGGAATGGGTTTGTCTTGATAATGCCACGCGGGGCATATTATTGTTTTAAAAATAAAATAAAAAGAAAGAAATGGAGAGTGGGATGCATGGTGATGGCCGAATATGGGGACAAAGTGGGGAAATTAATTTGGTTTAATTAGTTGTTAATTTATGTGTGTGTATGGAATGTGCGAATGGTGTATTTTATTTTGTGTTTTAGTTATCCGTTATTTATGTTAAAGTTATTATTTAATTGGTGGGTAATTTTTAATGATTTAATTTAATTCAAATTAATTTAATTTGCTGGTGAATTTTAATTTGCATGGAAGTTGAAGGGTCACAAGCATGGAAAGTTAGAGATAGAGAATACGTGTGAGAAAGAGCGAGGAAAAGGTTCCGAGCGAAGGATGATTTTGAAATGGAAAAGGCGACGACGAACCCGAAGCAAAACGAGCGAATAAAATCCACAAAATGTCAATTTTTGACTTTTCCCTTCCGACGACCGCTTCCGCAACTTCCGCAACTAAAAAGTAGTGCCTCCATTCGAGGCTCATCATTGGGCTGATATGAAAAAATGCAATGCCTACATTGGGTTTAGGCCAAATGGATTGGATCCAATTGGGCCCAAAACCTTAACCATAAAGCCCAAATGCAACTAATGAACCTTTAAAGTTCAATTGGGCCTAATGGGCCAAGATAGATTTATGGGCTTATGGGGTAAATCCCGGATTGGACTTTGGTTATCGGTTTGACCCGGTTAGTTGACCCAAAGTCCACGCCTTAAGAAATCAATTAAAAGCCCATTGGACTTTAATTGAATTGATGTTGGACGTTAATCGGTCTTTGAGACGCGTTACGATTAAATTTGGAATTTAAATCGTAAAAGGTTTATTAAATAAAAGTGTAATATTTAATTTGGAATTGAATAGTGAATTAGTATTAAATACATGTTAAATTAGATTTAATGATGTAATTTAATTTAATTCATGATTCGTACTTTAAGTACTTATTCGCAAAAACGAGTTTGACTCAAACAAAATCAAATCGTTGTTTGAACATTGGATGACCACTTAATTATCAGATTAATTAATTTGATTGATTGATTGATAGCATGCTTATGTGTGTGAATACGTGGTTGTGTGTGAATGAATAATGTATATCGGATGGATATTAGTCGGGTGGGGCAATTTTAGAAATTGTGGTAATAAATTCGATTTATTAAATTGGACTTGCGTGTCCAGCCTTATCACCTCTATTCTATTGTATTCTCTTCTCACCTATTCCCCTCTATGTAAATGAGGTTTTTAGAAGTGTAGTGTAACGGGTAGAAGTAGTAGTCAAGTGCTAGCTTGAGTGAGAAAGGGAGAGATTTGATCTAGGATCAATGTGTTAAGTATCCATCCGCATATCATTATTATTTTATTTCATACTCGCTTTATTATGTATTTAGAATGCATGTTTAAGGGTGTATGATGATGAGACCTTAACAAAGATAATTAAATTGGTAGCCAATTTGCACGCGAAAAACCCTCGTTAAATATCAAGCGTTTATTTTCCTTCCATTGAGTGATTCTTACTCAAGATCCAAGATTGGCAGGGTTGTTGGCCAAAGTCAAGCCCTTGTCCATCAAAGATGTGTTTTAATCACGAGGCTTTGTTCCATATCGGTGTCGTGTCCAAGTTGTGGTTTATTGGCCAAAGTCAAGACCACTTCTTGTCCATTGACATTGATTACGAAGCTTCCATGTCAATGGGTCCGCGCTTGACTAGGATCACTAGGTTTGTTATGCCAAAGCCAAGGCCTAGTTGATTCAGAGGAAAAAGGTTAGGGTATACATTCGATGTATAGACATATATAAGATATATGTTTTGGACTTGGATGTCCACCTACTGGATCTAGGAGTTGGATGAGATCCAATTGATCTTCGAGATCTACCTAGTTAATTATCATACAATTTGTTGGCCAAAGTCAAGATTGTGTGATATTTAACGGGATCCTAGCCCACTAGGAAACACGGTTTCCCAAGTACTCGACAGAGGGTTAGAGACTCGACGAAAAAATAGTGGGAGGCAAGTATTGAATTTGCAACATTCGTTCGAATACTCGCCATACGCGCTCAAACAATATCACTCGTCATGTTAATCAAAAGTATTAGTTGGACTAATATTTTATGTTGTTTTAAAAATATATATAGTTGGACTTATACAAACTCATTCAATATATAGTTGATTTTATAATTGGATTATAGTAATCAATATAATTGAATTAAATGATAGTTGATTTTATAATTAGATTATAGTAATCAATATTAAAATTATAGTTGATTAAATAATTGGATTATTGTAATCATTATAATAAATAGTACCTTATTAAAATTGATTAAATAGTTGGACTATTGAAATCAAGAAAGAATTGAAAAGTTGGATATTTAAAATATAATCTGGGATTAAAATATTTTAAATGATTTAATTTTCAAATTGGGAATAAATAATAGGTTAATTTATTTGATAAAATAACTTATTATGACTAAGCCCATAATTAAGCAAATAAGTAGAGCATAAAATCTTTGGAAGATTTATGTGATAATGACTTTAGTGCTTAATTAATATACTTATCATAAATCTATCTTTAGATTTAAAAGTATTAAATTGCAATTAATAATTCTTAAAGAATTGATTTGACTATTCTAGAGGTGAAAAGTCAAAGTTTGCAATTGGGCGTGTTGCACAAGGTGCACATCGTTTCGATATTTCGAAACCCAAGGCTTGGCCAAAAGTTTGTGAAATATTGAAAAGATAATTGACATATCCCAAAGTGACTACCATTTGGATATAGAAGACACGTAGGAATTAAAGAAAGGGCGAGGCTCTGACTTTAAAAATATTTGTCAAAGTTATGTTCACTACTAGTATTGAAATTAGATTTTAAATACTTAGTGTGGTACATAAAATATATGTATTGATGTTCAGAATCCGCTATGAGTTGGATACTGACTTCAAGCCGAGATTTCTCTGCAAATCGGAAACGGGACGAAAGTCGCTGTTTCGACCGTAGATACCTAAGTTTAGGAACTGCCCTTTGGGTATGTACTTAAATTAGGAACTGTTATAATGTAACTAGTTTGACTAGAGACATTATCTCTATATCAGTGTTTAATCCATTGCGGATAAAACCTTTATATTCTAGAACACTAAGTGTTTTATTATATAAAGATGATACTGAGATAAATACATTAGATATAAATAACAGAATTTATATTTTGAATATAATAAAATCTCAAACATATAAAATGACAAATAAATAGCTCAAATTGATTTGATCAATAGAGACTTATTTGTGGCATTTTGTCTGGGACACAATTGAACAAGACTCGTATATCCACACTTTTGAAGAGTGGGTACTAGGACTGATTTGACTATTCAAATAAGGTCTGCGAATCTAGTTTATTAGGTAAAGTACCTAAAATACTATTTACTTGGTAATAGTATAAGGGCCACCGATCTGTTAGCCCTATTCATGATGAAGTTAGTGGCCCATATCTAGCTAGGCTAGATGTGTGAACCATAACAGATCGGCTATAGTATTATTCCACCTCGGTAAGACCGTAATGAAAATACTTAAGCAGTAAGTTTCATACGTACATGAAAGAGTACGGTATTCTTTCAAATGAGGACTCCTCTCGAGACACGTCAGTTAGACGGTGTGTCCGAACTAAAAAACCGAATTTTGTTGGACATGATAAGGTTTATCACGAGTCGCTCTGAGCTACTGTTTCCTTCAATTGGATATGTATTAACAGTGCAAAACTTATTTAGAATAAGGTTCCATATAAATCTGTTTGACAGATGTCATATAGGATATGAACAGGAAAGAAACGGGGTTTCTCATTTCTACGGGTATGCCAGGCATAACGTTTGGATGATACCAAACTAAAAGACCCAAATTGGATAAGTGCCAATATAGGTTATCCTAAGGAAACCATAAGTATAGTACTTATAAATCTCACATGAGAACAATATGATTGTTGCTCACCATGCGGTTTTCCTGAGAGGAATACCGATATGGAGTGGTCAGTGGGAGGATAGTGATACTCGATGAAAATCGGAGTAATACTGTTCAAGGCATGAAGTCCTTAATGGAACACAAACAGTTCATCAATAATGAATCTGTACCATTAATCTTCGAATACACAAGAACTGAGTCGATCAGATAGAGTCAGAAAACAACCTAGGGTATGGGTTTCTGATCTAACCTCATAAAGATGTCAATCTTATGAAGGTATATCCACCGACTACGTTTTGAGGAAGTGATACGAGGTATCGACTCCCTATTATGGCAAAGTGCCATGAATCCGAAATGGATTCCATGTATAACAACTATTTTGGATACTAGTTGTTGTACCATAAGGCATTGTGCCTATTGGTACATTAACGTCTTCAAGGAAGACATACATGGAAGGCAACATACCAACGTACAAAGCTAGGCTTTTGACGGAAAGGTATCGTTATCAACATTGTGTTAATAACGGTTCAACCTTTTACCTGTTGCCATGGTCAATCCATTTTGAAAATGCTTGTTGATAACTGCGTATTTCATTTATGAAATGTGTCAGTTGCAGATCAAAATTGCTTTCCTGAAAAGGAAACCTTTTGGAGGATGCTTACAACATCCTGACAATTTTGTATAACCGACAAACTGGGTTTGCGGTTTATTCGATCCATGTTTGGATTGAAGCAAGCATAAGGTTCTTGGAACTGACGTTTTGAAATAATCATAATGGTTTATGATTTGACTCAAAACGAAATTAATTCTTGTGTATATATGGAGGTTAGTGGGAGGGCACTGACAATGAAATTCCCATAAAGCATTAATGAAAGCTTGGCTTCATAGATATTCTTTCAATAGAAATTCTCCGTAGAATTCTGGGAGTAAACCTTTATTCAAGGAATAAAGATCTACTGGGATAGATTTGGAGTTGTTAATACTCTCTAGGAAATTGTACATTTAAAATGTACTTGATAGGGTGTCTCATACGCTTCGAGCATATGGAGTCACGATCTGGTTAATCCAAGTGATAATCACTAGATTAAAGATTAAGAATATCTGTTAGTATCTGAGAGAACTAAAGATGTTGTCTTAAACTATGGAGAAAGAAAACTTGAAGTGACTGGATCACTGCTGCAAGTTTCGAAACAATTAATTACTGAGGTACTATAAAGTTTGAATAACGGGACAGTGAACTGGAAATCTTCCAAGCAAGATAACTGTTGCCGAATAAACAACAAATGTGGATTATTGCTGCAGCTGAGGCAACAATAGAAGCCATTTGGATCGAAAATAAATCTAATTATATTAGATATAGTTTTTAGCAGCTGAGCTAGGCGTCAGCACATGCTAAGGAATTAAAGGTCTCATCGACAGTCCAGATATATACTTCTATATCATCTGATTCGTTCGGATCATACATCGTGGCGATGTGATGATCGTATAAATCGCGTCAGGCGATAATCAAGAAAATCCGCTGACGAAAAACCTTTCCTCAGTAATTTGAGCGAACCATACATAGTTCGGGTCTGGGACACTTGAGTGACTGGCTATGTGCCAAGTGGGAGATTGTTGGACAAAATGACCCATAGCGTCACTATTTGCACAGATCATTGTGTTGTTGTAGCAAATTAACTATGTGACAAGGAAATTGCACTCTCATCATTTGTGATTAGATCACCATAAATATATAAATGAAGAGAGGTCCCTATGATTAGTTCCTGGACTGAGAATGATATGAGACAGTATCAGTCCCCGAAGGATTAATCATTGAATATCCATAGCCGGAGTATTATCGAGACTGGACATCGATAATGCGGAATAGGCTAGTATTGCACTTGTGTGCGTTGTGAGGGCACAACGGCATAGTTCTCATATATATAAGTATTGGATACTTATGCAAGTGCGATAGGAGGTCGTGTTACACCGATGGTACGGGAAACAGCTTCGCTCTGGATAGACCCCTCGGAATCCCATTGGTATTATGACTATGTGTCTATGGGAGGCCGAAATCAAGGTAGGTGTGTATAGTCTTAACCTGAGACTTACATCGCTAATACTTACGATAATCGATAAACTTTGGTCTTGGTGGTACAGGCTTTAACCGGTTCTGCGTACACCACTTCTGGGTTTATCAGAGAGTCGTAGTGTATTGGGTGTGATGTCAAGACGGAAGTGTCACTTCAGTCATTATGGAGATGATGTCACGCAGGATATGGTACTAGTGCTCTTGAGTGTTGCGCAACCAATCGGGATATTGTGACCAGGTCATAACTATCCGATTATAGAGACTATGTTACTAGACATCCGATATGTGCTTCGGACGGGGCAGACACTTATCCAGCCCCAGCCCTAGCACGGACTATCTGATACTGGGCCGATATGCACAATACATTAGTATACTACGCTTGATACAGAGCTTCGATATTCTTAAAAGGATATGTCCGGAGAATTGGGAAGACTTGGTGCTTTGCTAGGAGTCGACCTTGTCTCGTAAATCGGTAGAACATAGTACTTGGTACGTACGTGATTCGGATACTCCGACGACCGTATTTACTGCCAACTTATCCGGGGATCTCATGGGTCGCTTCCCGATAATCCACCGATGACGCACAACTCGCACTCTTGAATAATCTGGGATTATATAGAAGAGAGAGAAAATTAATCTAGGATTAATTACAGAGATATTTTATCTAGGATAAAAATATCGTCTAGAGAGAGATAACGATTAATTTGGAATTAATCGATTAAATTAATATATTCGATATATTAAACGAAATTAGATTTCGACGCAGAATTAAAATTAGATTTTAATTCGGGCGAACGAATTAATTTATAATTAATTCGTTAGCGACGTGAATAATGAATTCGCTAGGCGTAATCATTTAATTACGACGCGACGGAAAAATCGTTAATTTGGAATTAACGAACCCGAGCCCGGGTGTGATTGCGAGCGCATCCGTATTTCGAATTCGAGTGCGGCGACGCAAGTCGCATCAAGCGTCAAATCAATCGGTCGCATCAAGCGTCAAATCACTTGTCACTTTGAGTGATGTGACTTGACATCATGACACTTTAATAAAGGTGATATGAATAATGATGGACTTGACATAAAGTGTAAAAGCATTTTGGAGGGAAAAACTTTTTGGTTTTGGCACCAATATTCATTTGATTTTATTTGATAAAGTTAAATGAAAATTGATTATTTTATTCTTGGAAAATATATAATCAATTTTTGCTTTACATTTTATTAAGTCAACACTTTCTTCTCTCTCATTTTTCTCTCCTTCTCCTCACGCCCAAACTGAAAATACTCACTGGTTTTTGAAGCCATTTTGGCGTGAATAAAAGGGAAGCAAGAGTGGGTTTTCATGGTGAAAATTCAAGTGCTAGCACACTTACGAGTCTTGCGAAGGTGGTAGGGAGGTTCACCCATGAGCCGGGATCCGTCCAACGAAGCTAGGAGCTGCGTTTCTCATCTCAAAATTCTGTTTTTGGAGGCAGTGGACTGCATGCAGTGGGCGTCCCTGGCAGTGAGCATTTTGGCTTCATTCATCTTCAAATCGACTCAACCAACCGATGTAAGTATTCCGCTATCTTCGTTGGTGTGTTCACGCATTCTTTTCATGTCTTGTTTGATCTTGGGACCTAGATAATAACCAACTTGTAGTTCACGCCATTCACCCAAGAACCAGCCCCTGTCACGTGAAAATAGCCCCCTGATCAGCCCAACAAAGCCACGCACAATACACGCACAACACAACCCTCCTTCACGCACACAGAAGAGACAAATAAAGCCATCCTAACGCATCAACACAATCACTTTGAAGGCATCCCCCACCACGTAGCCAACATACAAAGTAACCATTATCTGCCCCTCATTTACCTAGCCAACGTGCCACAAATCGCCCCTTACACAGCCACGTACATGCCTCTGAAGCACTCACTTCACGCTTTCTCTCCCAACCAAAGACACCTTGGATGCGACACAAGCACCCACGTGAAGGCCACCTTACAAACAGCCAACAAACCCTAAAGTAACGTACAACCCCATTGACACCTTGCAAGTCAAAACAACAATCCCACAAAGCTACAACCGACCAAATATAAAGCAACAAAGTTATACCTTCCATCGACACACAGCATGCCACGTGAACTGACCCTTTCACTGCCCCAAATTAAATCCTAAACCGACAAAAAAACAATAAGCAAATTGCCCCATAAGCCGAAAACATTAACCAAAAACTGACCCTGAACAGTCCCCAAAACTGGTCCAAAAATAGATTGAAAATAGCAGTGAAACAGAGAGAAAACAGCAAGCGAAAACAATGAGAAAAATAGAGAAAACGGCGAGCGGAAATCGCAAGTGAAAATGGACAAAACAGCGAAAATAGCGGATCAGTGAAAACAACAAAATTCAGTGAATCAGTGGAAACAGTAGAAATAGTGAACCAGTTGAAATAGCAAAAATAGTAAACCAGTAAAAGCAGCGGAAAAGATAACCCTTTCGGCACCGTGAAACGCACTCCAGAAAAGCGACATAAAAGGTAAGACCTGAGGGCAACTTTTATTATATTTTATTTTGTTTACCCGGACACGACATGCATGGTTGACGTGGAATACGTCCAACCGGGTAAGCGAGGTCCTACATTGAGAACGGCCAAATTCCTTGGTCACATATTTATTTCGCATTTGCTAATTTAAAGTATTCATGAGTTATGTATTTACCGATATCCCGACTTATTTTTTAAGGTATGCAAACTTAGATATAGGTCGTATAGGAATTTAGACGTAGATTACTTTTGTAAATGTATGTTGCGTAGACTAGGTTAAATTATTGCATAAATCCGTTCATTACAAGTGGCATAAGTAAGGGACCATTCCGAACCCAACGGTTTTAGGTCTTCCCTTGCGAGGGGTGAGTGCGGCCTTAAATCATTTCCCAGTTCACACTGGGTGGTGACTCCTATATTCTCCGGTTTAGTCCCCCGCAGGCTATTTCATACTCCCGACCAAGCCGCGAGCCTTGAACAGCGTCATTGATTTCTGTGTTCTACAGTCTGGCGACTCCACTGAGGATAGAGAATCGGCCCCGAAATAATATCTTGTAATGTTTGTAAATTATGCTTTAATTAACCATGTCTACAGTGGGTTAAAGGGGGGTTTAATCAAAGGCATTCTAAAGCTAAGTAATGGTTTGGTGTCTTCCTTCACTCACTACCTTTCTATAAGGAAAACCTTTGAAGGCACCTAGATAATCATCTTTTTGTAGCCTACTGTGATAGACTAATTTGGAGGACTCGATGTTTATTCCTGACACCAAGCGATAAGAGCCTAAGGGGCTTGGGTACTTAAGAGAGCCTCGCTCCACCCTCCCTCTGGGGAATCTACAATGGGAAATCCATTTGACAGTCAGTCACACACCATAACTTGTTGGCACGTGCCTTAAGGTATAAAAAAGGTGCGCTCACTTGGTCGCTCGGACCCTTGAGTGGGGAGACGTAGTTGTGGGCAACCCTTCGTAGACGAGAGCCTTTGTATACACTCCTATAAACCCACATATGAACCATAGTTATATATCCTATAGAAGTTGCCCCTTTATGCTTTTTACAACCACATGCATATTATATCTCATACATCGCACACATCTCATGCATTCACGCATCATGTTAACCCTGTGTCTTAAAAGCCATCATTGATATCCGTTGGGTTAGGAAAAGAGGGGCTTGTCAAGAAGAGTTTAACAAATGTGGATAGCGAGGAAAAGGAAATCGAGAAATAGAAAACCTTACGGAAAGGATAGAAATACCATTGGGGGGCCTTAAAAAAGAAAAAAAAAAGAAAAAAAAAAGAAGAAAAAAAGAAAAGAAATAGAGAAAAGAAAGAGAAAAGGAAAAGAAAAGAAAAGAAATATTGTTTATTTTTAGTCCTTGATAGTTAGACAAAAGTCTGATGATGAAATTGATTGCTTTAGGGCGAAACCTTAAAAACGATAAACCTTTGACATGCTTTTATCTGATACTTTGAGTGATTGATCTATGTTAGACTCGTAAGCACTTGATTATGGTTCTTAGCAGTGAAAACATGAGTAGTTAGCAAAGTGACTAGTTGAAGAAATTGTAGGTCGGTGAATGACCGTTTGCTTAGATGTCTATCTTGATTTGCTTATGTTATGATGTGTGGTATGGTTGAAAATGAAAGAAAGTCTCTAAAGAAAGAATTGAACCATATATAATCGATAAGCGTGAAGCTACCCATAGGCGAGTATTAGGACCACCATGAGGAGAAATGCTACCTTAAAGGGTAGGTGTGTTGAAAAAAAGAAAAGGAAAAAAAAAGAGAGAAAAAAAAAGAAGAAGTTCAAAATGAAAAGAAAAAAGAGAGAGACAAAAAAAAAAGAGAAAACCATACCACATGGAGCACAAAAAAGCAACTGCATGCATAATTGAGATATCTAGGTTAGTTTGACCCATCGATCCCAATTTTTTGACGAAATCATTGAGTTGGCCTACCTAAGGATTAAGCTCTGAAAGAACCTTTACGCACACACACTTTGACTATGGCTTAGATCGTTTATTCAGAGACTTGGATTTGAGTTGCAATGAGTGTTTTGAAGGTTCTCTGGCATCATCACTGAGCATTCTTTGAGGACAATGATATGTATAACTATGGGGACTATTTCGTTGCATGTAATATAGTATGATGATATGGAATGCCCCACCATGTGGTTCATCTTGACCAAGTGCAAACAGCGAAAAGCAGAAAGCTAAATCAAGACTAGGGGCGACCAGTCTACCACCCCACAAATAAGGGACGTACCGAGAACTTGAGCCATAAGATAAAAGAAAACTGAGCAATCAAAAAAAAAAAAAAAAAAACTAGCAGAAGGAAACTGTAAGCAGACTCAGGGAGCAATCAAAGACAGTTACCGGCAAAAGACACCGGGGGAACTGGTAGAAGACCTAACCTGACGGAATAGGAAATTCATCCATGCATGCATGCATACATGTAACGCACTTGCATCATTTTTGTGTTTTATTTTATATTCTCAAGTATCAAATAATAAAGAAGATAAAATAGAAAATGCAAGCCCAGGGAACAAAACCCACAGTTCGGGAGTAAAGCCCACAGTCAGCTCCATTCGGGACCAAAGCCCAGGTAAAAAAGCCCACAGATCGGGAACAAAGTCCGCAGTTCCGGAACAAAGCCCACATTCAGTACAGCTTGGGAACAAAGCTGACAGACAACACAGTCAGGGAATAAAGCCCATATTCAACACAATTCGAGAACAAAGCCCACATTCAGCACAGTTTGGGAACAAAGCCCACAGTCAGCTCCATTCGAGAACAAAATCCAGGGAACAAAGCCCACAGCCAGGGAACAAATCCCACTCTCCATCCAGTTCGGGAACAAGACCCATGATTCAGGGAACAAGACCTTCAACTCAGATTGGGAACAAGACCCATGGGAACAAGACCCATAATTCAGGGAACAAGACCCTCAACTCAGATCGGGAACAAGACCCACGGGAACAAGACCCACAATTCAGGGAACAAGACCCTCAACACAAATCAGGAACAACACCCACAGGAACAAGACCCACAATTCAGGGAACAAGACCCTCAACTCAAATCGGGAACAAGACCCACAATTCACGGAACAAGACCCTCAACTCAAATCGGGAACAGGACCCACGGGAACAAGACCCATAATTCAGGGAACAATACCCTCAACATAAATCGGGAACAAGACCCACGGGAAAAAGACCCATAATCCAGGGAACAAGACCCTCAACCCAAATCGGGAACAAGACCCATGGGAATAAGTCCCTTACATTTATATCACTAATGGTTCGGAAATGGACCATCTCTCATCAGCAATGGTTCGGAAATGAACCTATCTCTCATCAGCAATGATTCGGAAATGGACCTCTCACATCAGCAACGGTTCGAAAATGGACCACTATCACTCGACAAAAATGGTACTCCGAGAATGGAGCATGGTTCGGAAATGAACCTACATCACTCACCAAAAATAGCACTCCGGGTATGGGGACACAACATCAGTTTTTCCACGTACGACACTCCGGGTATGGAGATATCATTGCGACACTCTAGGTATGAAAACGCAACCGCAACACCTTGGGTATGAGGTTTAGCTTGCCAGGCACGGCATTCCGGGTATGGAGACACAACATCAGGTTTGCCAGGTATGGCACTCCGGGTATGGAGATATCACAGCGATGCCTCGGGTATGGGGTTCAGCATGTCAGGTACGACACTCCGGGTATGGAGACACAACATCAGTTTTGCCAGGTACGACACTCCGGGTATGGAGATATCACTACGACACTCTAGGTATGGAGACGCAACCGCGACACCTCGGGTATGAGGTTTAGCTTTCCAGGTACGACACTCTGGGTATGGAGACACAACATCAGTTTTTCCAGGTATGGCACTATGGGTATGGAGATATCACAGCGATACCTCGGGTATGGGTTTAGCATGCTAGGTACGGCACTCCGGTTATGGAGACACAACATCAGTTTTTCCAAGTATGGAGATATCACAGCGACGCCTCGGGTATGAGGTTTAGCTTGCCAGGTACGTGTTGGCGTTCTACGGTCCCAAGGATCGAATAACAAGAAAGAAACATAAGTGTGAATACAACGAGGAAGTTGCAGAATACTTACATCGAGCCGTTGAGTAATGCGACGAACACGAAAAAACTTTTCTACCCTCCTTGGTGGTCACGGTAGTTCACTGGTTTTGTGTCCTCCAAATTCGGCAATGGTCCTCTATGCAAGCTCCAAGCTTTGTGATGAAATTCCATCATCATAAGTGGGTTTCCCTTTCACCTTCGCAAGACCTTTTTGTGTGCTAGCACTCTTGATTTTTACCACAAAAATCACTATTTCCTTATCCATGACTCACGACAGTGAGCTGTGAAAAGAAGAAGAAATTTCAGCCCCTTGGGAGTGAATGGGAGAAGAAGAAAGAGAAGAGAGAGTTGTGTCTGTTGGCTGCCAAAATTTGTATCAAATACACTTAATGAATTTCCAAATTCATTTTCATTATTTTTGCTTTCAAAAAGTCAAAGCAATAAAAGCCTTACCAACTTCCATCAACTATTCACATCACTCAATCAATCAAGTGACAAGTTGTCACATCACTCAAAGTGACTAATGATTTGAAGCTTGATGTGACTAGTGATTTGACGCTTGATGTGACTTGCGTGCCACACTCGAATTCGAAATGCGAATGCGCTCACAAACACTCTCGGGCTCGGGTTCACTAATTCCAAATTAACAAATTTTTCGTTGCGACGTAATTAAATGATTATGCCTAGCGAAATCACTATTCACATCGCTAACGAATTAATTCTAAATTAACTCGTTTGCCTGAATTAAAATATAATTTTAATTTCGCGTCGAAATCCAATTTCGTATAATATATTGAATATATTATTTTATCGATTAATTCCAAATTAATCGTTCTCTCTCTTTAAATGATATTTTATCCCAGATAAAATATCTCAGTAATTAATCCCAGATTAATTTTCTCTCTCATCTAATTAATCCCAAATTAATAAAGTGCGAGTCATACGTCATCGGTGAATCTTCGGGAAGAAACCCATGAGATCCCCGGATATGTTGGCAGTAAATCCGGTCGTCGAACTATCCGAACACGTAAGTACCTAGTACTACCTTTGTACCGATTTACAAGACAAGATTGGCTTCTAGCAAAGCGCCATGCCTACCCAATTCTCTAGAAATATCCTTACAGGAATATTGTGATCTATATCAGGCGTAATATACGTAGTATTGCGTATTTCGATCAAGTATCGGATGTCACATGCTAGGCCTGGGGCTGGAATTGTGTCTGCCCCGTACGAAGTACATATCGGACTAGTCTCTATATCGAATAAACATGACCTTGTCATTTTATCCCGTTGACTGCAGTACATAAGAGTACCAGTTCCGTATCCTACGTGACCATCATCTCCACTATGACTGGAGTGATACTTCCATCTTGACATTTTTCCTCGCTGTTTTGTTGTTTGGGCTGCTGTTTTTACTCCGTTTTGCTGCTGTTTTGTTGTATTTTCTGGTTAATATTTTTGAAAATTAAGGGACTGTTTTGTGGGTTATTTGGACTGGTTTGGGGGCAGTTTTTTAGATGTAATTTTGCGTTAATTCGGGGACTGTTTGGTGAGGGAATGTGCGGCAATTTGCTGGCAGTGTAGGGGGCTAGTTTAGGGATAGTTTTAGGCGTACAGTAGGGTGGTTTATGCGTGAGGTCAGTATTGTGATGGGTTGGCTTCGTGGAGGCTACTGGCATGAAGGAGTTGGGACGTGTGCGTTAAAGGGGGCAACGTGTGGCTAGTATGCGTGAAGGTCAGTATGCATGGATATTCTGGGGGCGTGGCTTATGCGTTAAGGTCAGTATGAATGAAGCGCAGTTTAGGGCTACGTGCGTGAGGGTGTGTGGGTTGCCGCTTGACTTGTGGTTGGTGATGGCTTCAATGTGGTCAAGGGGTGCGTAAGTGAAGGCTATGGTTACGTGTTTTGAGGCGTGAAGTGGGTGCAACGTGCGTGAGTTGAGGTGTGCAGTGGGTGAGCTGTGCATTGTGACGTGAGTGCAAAGTGTTGATAAGGGCTTGGAAGATGCGGCAATATGAGGGTTTATGGCTTGGGCGTGAATATGGGCTCTTTTATTTCTTGTGTGAATTATGTGTGAATGAGCTAGGGTTGAATGTGTGGGTTAAAGGTTCTTTTTATAGGCCAAGGGAAGGGTTTACCTTGTTGGAGAAGGAATAGAATTGTGTATTAATTGGGAGATATTTTTATTATTATGTGATAGGGAAAATCTTTAATTAGGGGAATTGATTTGATTTGTTCTTTTTAATTAAGGATATGATTTATTTAAATTGGCAGGTGATTTAATTAAATTAGGAATGTGATTTATTTTAATTAGGAATGTTATTTATGGAATTTAATTTGAATATTTTAATTTGGGAAAGGAATTTAATTTGTGACATGCATTTTAAATGTTTTAATTATTTTGGATTGGGCTTGGTGTGTGGTTTGGTGTGTGGTTTTTGGGGGTTTGGGCTAAGGGTGTGTTTTAAAACGGAGGTCCAACAAGCGAACCCCCAGCTACTCTAGCGAATTAAATCCAACAATGTGTCAATTCTTGACTCTTTCCTTCCGACGTCCGTTTCACGCGGCTTCCACAATTAAAGAGGTAGTGTCTCCATACGAGACTCATCATCGGGCCTTACATGCAAAAATGCAGTTCCTATAGTCGCCCCCACTTTGATGGGACTTGTGTAGTGTGTGACAATGACAATTCTATCAAAGTACGTGAAATGCTTTTTTACTTACCTGGCTCGCCAGCTGCCACTTGACTTGCCATGTTGATTTGAGTTGATTTGATGGTGCTAAGCCCCGTACCTAGGGCGTCGCGGTTGCATCTCCGTACCTAGAGTGCCGCAATGATGTTGTAGTCTGAATGCTAACCTAGTACCTAGGGTGTCGCAGTAGTCCATAATAGTCCACATGCTGTACCTGGCGTGCTAACCCTGTACCTAGGGTGTTGCTGTGGTCTGAATGACGTATCTGGCGTGCTAACCCCGTACCTAGGGTGTCGTAGTTTTCTGAATGCTAACCCCGTACCTAGGGTGTCGCAGTTGCGTCTCTGTACCTAGAGTGCCGCAATTGTCTGAATGCTAACCCCGTACCTAGGGTGTCGCAGTAGTCTGTTGGATAATATGACCCATAGCGTCACTGTTTGCACAGATCATTGTGTTGTTGTAGCAAATTAACTATGTAATAAGGAAATTGCACTCTCATCATTTGTGATTAGATCACCATAGATATATAAATGAAGAGAGGTCCCTATGATTAGTTCCTGGATTGAGATGATATGAGACAGTATCAGTCCACGAAGGATTAATCATTAAATATCCCTAGCCGTAGTATTATCGAGACTGGACATCGATAATGCGGAATAGGCTAGTATTGCACTTGTGCGCGTTGTGAGGGCACAACGGCATAGTTCTTATATATAAGTATTGGATACTTGTGCAAGTGCGATAGGAGGTCGTGTTTCACCGATGGTACGGGAAACAGCTTCGCTCTGGATAGACCCCTCGGAATCCCATTGGTATTATGAATATGTGTCTCTGGGAGGCCGAAATCAAGGTAGGTGTGTATAGTCTTAACCTGAGACTTACATCGCTAATGCTTACGACAATCGATATACTTTAGTTGAGGTCGTCTAGGACTCTAACCGGTTCTGTGTACGCCAATGCCGGGTATATTGAGAATCGTAGTGTATTGGATGTGATGTCAAGACGGAAGATCACTCCAGTCATAGTGGAGATGATGTCACGCAGGATACGGTATTAGTGCTCTTAAAAGATGCGCATCCAATCGTGATATTATGACCAGGTCATGAATATCCGATTATAGAGACTAGTTACCAGACATCCGATATGTGTTTCGGACGGGGCAGACACTTATCCAGCCCCCAGCCCTAGCACGTGACTATCCGATACTGGGCCGATCACCTCCAATCCATTCTATATTACGCTTGATACAGATGATTACTTTTCTTAAAGGATTGTCCGGAGAATTGGGTTAGACTTGGTGCTTTGCTAGGAGTCGACCTTGTCTCGTAATCGGTAGAACGTAGTACTTGGTACGTACGTGATTCGGATACTCCGACGACCGTATTTACTGCCAGATTATCCGGGGATCTCATGGGTCGCTTCCCGATAATCCACCGATGTACGCACAACTCGCACTCTTGAATAATCTGGGATTATAATATAAGAGAGAGAAAATTAATCTAGGATTAATAACGGAGATATTTTATCCGAGATAAAATGTCATCTAAAGAGAGAGAACGATTAATTTGGAATTAATCGATGAATTAATATATTCGATATATTAAACGAAATTAGATTTCGACGCGGAATTAAAATTAGATTTTAATTCGGGCAAACGAGTTAATTTAGAATTAATTCGTTAGCGACGTAAATAATAATTTCGCTAGCCGCAATTATTCGATTTAATTAACGTCGCGACGTAAACTCGATATTTCGGAAATATCAAACCCGAATGCGTGAGTGCACGTGGGCCCACTTTCATTTGGAAACGTGTGGGGCCCACATGACACATGTCATATTATGCATTATTTAATTCTAATGCATTGCATGTAGATAGTGTACATTGCACTCAATGTCATTGCATGGAAATTGAGTGTTTGACACTCTAAGCCATTGCATGATTTGTGTCATAAATTTATTATCAATTTAATAAATTTAATGGCATAAATATAAATTGATTTTTGGTACAATCATTTTAACTTAATACAAGATATCTCTCTCATTTTTTCTCCTCTTCTCACGCCCAAACTGAAACATGTTACTGGTTTGGAACCAATTTTGGCGTGGACTTTAGGGAAGCAAAGAGTGGATTTTCATGGTGAAAAAATTCAAGTGCTAGACACTACGAGTCTTGCGAATGTGGTAGGGAGGTTCACCCATGAGGCGGGATTCATCCGACGGAGTTTGAAGCTTCGTTTTGAGACCCGAAACTGCCAAGACAGTGAGCATGGACTGCTGCAGTGGGCTTACAAAGGCAGTGTCGTTTTTGGGCATGATTCGTCTTCAAATCGACATAACCGATCAATGTAAGTATTCCGCTATCTTCGTTGGTGTATTCACGCATGTTTTCATGTCTTGTTTGATCTTGGGACCTTAGATTTTTATCAACAATGGCATCAAGAGCTAATGTTGCAAGCATGAAATTTTAGGGTTTTAAAATTTGGGTAAATGTGATTTGAGCATGATTTGAATAAATTGTTTGTTTGAGTATGTTTATAACATGTTTAATTTCATTTTTTGGACTAATTTAATGAAAAATGATTTGGAATTATTTTCCCCAAATATTTGTCCTTGGCCGAATGGTTTGATGATTTTGGGATCTTGGATTTTTTGTTTTTTAATTCATTTGATGAGTTAGAATCGATTAGGTTGATGTTAATTTGAATCGAATTGGATTGGATTTCGAATTGGACAAAAACCCCAAAATCTTTGAGTTGGCCGAATGTGACTAATGCCCTAATGTCTTGGTAAATTTTGATTTTGATAATTGGATGTATTGGAAATCATTCGGGATATGTATTTAATGTCGAATGCGGATTAATTGGATTGAAACCGAATTGGACATGAAATCACTCCCTTGGCCGAGACCTTTAAGCATGTAGATGGGTTTGATCTTTCAATTTGTGTGTTGGACATATATAATGAATCAAGCATGATTAATTGGACTAATATGGTGTTTTAGAATGTTGATTTAGTTGATTGATCATAATACACTTTGGTAATTAAATTGGGAAAATTGGATTTTTTGAATTTAATTATTTGGGCCTAATTTTGGAAATTGGATTTAAATGTTGTATTTGGGCCTATTGGGCTTGATTTATCAAGTTTGGTTTAGGCCAAATGGATTGGATCCAATTGGGCCAAAACCATGACCATAAAGCCCAAATGCGACTTAATGAACCTTAAAGTTCAATTGGGCCTAATGGGCCAAGATTGATTTATGGGCTTATGGGGTAAATCCCGGATTGGACTTTGGTTATCGGTTTGACCCGAGTTGACCAAAAGCCCACGCCTTAAGAAATCAATCAAAAGCCCATTGGACTTTAATTGAATTGACGTTGGACGTTAATCGGTCTTTGAGACGCGTTACGATTAGATTTGGAATTTAAATCGTAAAAGGTTTATTAAATAAAAGTGTAATATTTAATTTCGAATTGAATAGTGAATTAGTATTAAATACATGTTTAAATTAGATTTAATGATGTAGTTTAATTTAATTCATGAATTCGTACTTTAAGTACTTATTCGCAAAAACGAGTTTGACTCGAACAAAATCAAATCGTTGTTTGAACATTGGATGATCACTTAATTATCAGATTAATTAATTTGATTAGATTGATTGATAGCATGCTAATGTGTGTGAATACATGGTTGTGTTGAATGAATAATGTATATCGGATGGATATTAGTCGGGTGGGCAATTTTAGAAATTGTTGTAATAAATTCGATTTATTAATTGGACCTGCGTGTCCAGCCTTATCACCTCTATTCTCTTTGTATTCTCTTCTCACCTATTCCCCTCTATGTATATGAGGTTTCTTTAGAAGTGTAGTGTAACGGGTATAAGTAATACTAGTGCTAGCTTGAGTGAGAAAGGGAGAGATTGATCTAGGATCAATGTGTTAAGTATCCATCCGCATATCATTATTATTTATTTTCATACTCGCTTTATTATGTATTTAGAATGCATGTTTAAGGGTGTATGATGATGAGACCTTACATAGATAATTAAATTGGTAGCCAATTTGCACGCGAAAAAGCCCTCATCAAATATCATGCGTTTTTCCTTCCATTGAGTGATTCTTACTCAAGATCCTAGATTGGCAGGGGTTGTTCGCCAAAGTCAAGCCCTTGTCCTTCAAAGATGTGTTTTAATCACGAGGCTTTGTTCCATATTGGTGTCTTGTCCAAGTTGTGGTTTGTTGGCCAAAGTCAAGACAACTTCTTGTCCAACGACATTGATTACGAAGCTTCCATGTCAATGGGTCCGTGCTTGACTGGGATCATTAGGTTTGTTGTGCCAAAGCCAAGGCCTAGTTGATTCAGAGGAAAAAGGTTAGGGTATACATTCGATGTATAGACATATATAAGATATATGTTTAGGACTTGGATGTCCACCTACTGGATCTAGGAGTTGGATTAGATCCAATTGATCTTCGAGATCTACCTAGTTAATTATCATACAATTTGTTGGCCAAAGTCAAGATTGTGTGATATTTAACGGGATCCTAGCCCACTAGGAAACACGGTTTCCCGAGTACTCGACAGAGGGTTAGAGGCTCGACGAAAAATAGTGGGAGGCAAGTATTGAATTTGCAACATTCGTTCAATTACTCGCTAAACACGCTCATTTATATTTTACTCGTCGATTAATCAAAAGTTAGTTGGACTAATATTTTATGTTGTTTTTAAAAATAATATAGTTGGACTATATACAAACTCATTCAATATATAGTTGATTTTGTAATTGGATTATAGTAATCAATATAATTGAATTAAAATGATAGTTGATTTTATAATTAGATTATAGTAATCAATATTAAAATTATACTGATTAAATAATTGGATTATTGTAATCATTATAATAAATAGTACTTTATTAAATTGATTAAATAGTTGGACTTAAAATCAAGAAAGAATTGAATATTTAATTGGATAAAAGCTTTAAATGATTTAATTTTCATATTGGGAATAAATAATAGGTTAATTTATTTGATAAAATAACTTATTATGACTAAGCCCATAATTAACCAAATAGTAGAGCATAAAGTCTTTGGAAGATTTATGTGATGATGACTTTAGTGCTTAATTAATATACTTATAATAAATCTATCTTTAGATTTAAAAGTATTAAAGTTGCAATTAATAATTCTTGGAGAATTAATTGACTATTCTAGTGGAGAAAAGTCAAAGTTTGCAATTGGGCATGTAGCACAAGGTGCATATCATTTCGATATTCTAAAACCCAAGGCTTGGCCAAAGGTTTGTGAAATATTGAAAAGATAATTGACATATCTCAAAGTGACTACCATTTGGATATGGAAGACACGAAGGAATTAAAGAAAGGGCGAGGCTCTAACTTTAAAAATATTTGTCAAAGTTATGTTTACTACTAGTATTGAAATTGGATTTTAAATACTTAGTGTGGTACATAATACATATATGTATTGACGTTCAGAATCCGCTGTGAGCTGGATATTGGCTTCAAACCGAGATTTCTCTGCGAATTGGAAACGGGACGAAAGTCGTTGTTTCGACCGTAGATACCTAAGTTTAGGAACTACCCTTTGGGTATGTACTTAAATTAGGAAATGTTATAATGTAACTAGTTTGACTAAAGACATTATCTCTATATCAGTGTTTAATCCGATGCGGATAAAAAAACCTATATTCTAGAACAAGAGTGTTTCATTATATAAAGATGATACTGAGATAAATACATTAGATGTAAATAACATAATTTATATTTTGAATATAAATAAAATCTCAAACATATAAATGACAAATAAATAGCTCAAATTGATTTGATCAATAGAGACTTATTTGTGGCATTGTTGTCTAGGACACAATTAAACAAGACTCGTATATCCACACTTTTGAAGAGTGGATACTAGGACTGATTTGACTATTCAAATAAGGTCTACGAATCTAGTTTATTAGGTAAAATACCTAAAATACTTTACTTGGTAATAGTAGAAGGGCCACCGATCTGTTAGCCCTATTCATGGTGAAGTAAGTGGGCCCATATCTAGCTAGGCTAGATGTTAACATGAATTTTCGTGACCTTAACGGATGTGGCATCACGTTATGGTTATGTGTTTCTTTTGAAGAACACAAATACGAAACTTTGAGTTTCGACACGAAGTAGACAAACAGACGGCTGTAGTATTATTCCGCCACGGTAAAACCGTAATGGAAAATACTTAAGCAGTAAGTTTCATACGTAAATGAAAGAGTACGGTATTTTCATATGAGGACTCCTCCCGAGACACGTTAGTTAGACGGTGTGTCCGAACCAAAAACCGAATTTTTGTTGGACACATGATAAGGTTTATCACGAGTCGCTCTGAGCTACAATTTCCTTCAACAGGATATGTATTAACAGTGCAAAACTTATTTAGAATAAGGTTCCATGTAAATCTATTTGACAGATATCATATAGGATATGAAAAAGGAAGAAACGAGGTTTCTCATTCCTGATAATTGGGTATGCCAGGCATAGCGTTTGGATGATACCAAACTAAGAACCCAAATGGATAAGTGCCAATTAAGGTTATCCTAGGGAAACCATAAGTATAGTACTTATAATTCTCACATGAGAACAATGTGATTGTGCTCACCATGTGGTTTTCCTGAGAGGAATACTGATATGCAGTGGTCAGTGGGAGGATAGTGATACTCGATGAAATCGGGTAATACTGTTCAAGGCACGAAGTCCTAATGGAACACATACAGTTCATCAATGATGAATCTGTACCATAATCTTCGAATACACAAGAACTGAGTAGATCGGATAGAGTCAGAAAACAATCTAGCGTATGGGTTTCTGATCTAACCTCATAGAGATGTAAATCTTATGAAGGTATATCCACCGACTACGTTTTGAGGAAGTGATACGAGGTATCAACTCCCTAATATGGCAAAGTGCCATGAGTCCGAAATGGATTCCATGTATAACAACTATTTTGGATACTGGTTGTAGTACCACAAGGCATTGTGCCTATGGTGCATTAAACGTCTTCAAGGAAGACATACATGGAAGGCAACATACCCACGTACAAAGCTGGGCTTTTGACGAAAAGGTATCGTTATCAACATTGTGTTAATAACGGTTCAACCTTTTACCTGTTGCCATGGTAAATCCATTTTGAAGATGCTTGTAGATAACTGTATATTTCATTTATGAAATGTGTCAGTTACAAATCAAAATCGCTTTCCTGAAAAGGAAACCTTTTGGAGGATGTTTACAACATCCTGACGATTTTGAATAACCGACAAACAAGGTTTGCGGGTTATTCGATCCATGTTTTGGATTGAAGCAAGCATAAGGTCTTGGAACTGTCGTTTGAAATAATCATAATGATTTATGATTTGACTCAAAACGAAATAATTCTGGTGTATATAAGGAGGTTAGGGGAGAGCGCACTGACAGTTAAATTCCATGAAGCAATTAATGAAAGCTTGGCTTTCATAGATATTCTTTCAATAGAAATTCTCCGTAGAATTCTGGGGAGTAACAACCTTTATTCGAGGAATAAAGATCTACTGGGAGGAAGATTTGGAGTTGGTTAACACTCTCTGGGAAATTGTACATTTAAAATGTACTTGTATTGGTGTCTCATACGCTTCGAGCATATGGAGTCACAATTGGGGCAATCCAAATAATAGTCACTGGATTGAACATTAAGAACATCTGTTAGTATCTGAGAGACTAAAAATGTTGTCTTAAACTATGGAGAATGAGAACTTGAAGTGATGGGATCACTGCTACAAGTTTCCAAACAATTAAATACTGGCGGTACTATAAAGTTTGAATATCGGGACAGTGAGCTGGAAATCTTCCGAGCAAGATAACTGTTGCCGAATAAAAACAACAAATGCGGATTATGCTGCAGCTGAGGCAGCAATAGAAGCCATTTGGGTCGATAATAAATCTAATTAGATTAGATATAGTTCTGTTAGCAGCTGAGGCTATGCGTCAGCAACAGGCTAAAGAATTAAAGGTCTCATCGATGATCCAGATATATACTTCCATATCATCTGATTCGTTCGGATCATACATCGTGGCGATTGATGGATGATCGTGAAATCGCATCAGACGATAATTAAGAAAATCCGCTGACGAAACCTTTCCTCAGCAATTTGAGCGAATTGTAGATAGTTCGGGGTTAGACACTCGAGTGACTGGCTATGTGCCAAGTGGGAGATTGTTGGATAATATGACCATAGCGTCACTGTTTGCACAGATCATTGTGTTGTTGTAGCAAATTAACTATGTAATAAGGAAATTGCACTCTCATCATTTGTGATTAGATCACCATAGATATATAAATGGAGAGAGGGTCCCTATGATTAGTTCCTGGATTGAGATGATATGAGACAGTATCAGTCCACGAAGGATTAATCATTAAATATCCTAGCCGTAGTATTATCGAGACTGGACATCGATAATGCGGAATAGGCTAGTATTGCACTTGTGCGCGTTGTGAGGGCACACGCATAGTTCTCATATATATAAGTATTGGATACTTGTGCAAGTGCGATAGGAGGTCGTGTTTCACCGATGGTACGGGAAATAGCTTCGCTCTGGATAGACCCCTCGAATCCCATTGGTATTATGAATATGTGTCCTGGGAGGCCGAAATCAAGGTAGGTGTGTATAGGTCTTAACCTGAGACTTACATCGCTAATGCTTACGACAATCGATATACTTTAGTTGAGGTCGTCTAGGACTCTAACCGGTCTGTGTACGCCAAGGCCGGGTATATTGAGAATCGTAGTGGTATTGGATGTGATGTCAAGACGGAAGTATCACTCCAGTCATAGTGGAGATGATGTCACACAGGATACGGTATTAGTGCTCTTAAGAGATGCGCATCCAATCGTGATATTATGACCAGGTCATGAATATCCGATTATAGAGACTAGTTACCAGACATCCGATATGTGTTTCGGACGGGGCAGACACTTATCCAGCCCCAGCCTAGCACGTGACTATCCGATACTGGGCCGATATACACAATACATTAGTATACTACGGTTGATACAGATCTTAATATCTTAAATTGATATGTCCGGAGAATTGGGTAGACTTGGTGCTTGCTAGGAGTCGACCTTGTCTCGTAAATCGGTAGAACGTAGTACTTGGTACGTACGTGATTCGGATACTCGACGACCGTATTTACTGCCAGATTATCCGGGGATCTCATGGGTCGCTTCCCGATATACCCCCGATGACGCACAAATCGCACTCTGAATAATCTGGGATTATAATAGAAGAGAGAGAAAATTATCTAGGATTAATACGGAGATTTTTATCCGGGATAAAATGTCGTCTAAAGAGAGAGAACGATTAATTTGGAATTAATCGATGAATTAATATATTCGATATATTAAACGAAATTAGATTTCGACGCGGAATTAAAATTAGATTTTAATTCGGGCAAACGAGTTAATTAGAATTAATTCGTTAGCGACGTAAATAATAATTTCGCTAGCCGCAATTATTCGATTTAATTAACGTCGCGACGTAAACTAGATATTTCGGAAATATCAAACCCGAACGCGTGAGTGCACGTGGGCCCACTTTCATTTGGAAACGTGTGGGGCCCACATGACACATGTCATATTATGCATTATTTAATTCTAATGCATTGCATGTAGATAGTGTACATTGCACTCAATGTCATTGCATGGAAATTGAGTGTTTGACACTCTAAGCCAGTGCATGATGTTGTCATAAATTATTATCAATTTAATAAATTTAATGGCATAAATATAAATTGATTTTTGGTAAATCATTTTAACTTAATACAAGATCATCTCTCTCATTTTTTCCCTCTTCTCACGCCCAAAACTGAAACATGTTACTGGTTTGGAACCAATTTGGCGTGGACTTTAGGGAAGCAAATAGTGGATTTTCATGGTGAAAATTCAAGTGCTAGCACAATACGAGTCTTGCGAAGGTGGTAGGGAGTTCACCATGAGGCGGGATTCATCCGACGGAGTTTTAAGCTTCGTTTTGAGACCCGAAACTGCCAAGACAGTGAGCATGGACTGCTGCAGTGGCTTACAAAGGCAGTGCGTTTTTGGGCAATGATTCGTCTTCAAATCGACATAACCGATCAATGTAAGTATTCCGCTATCTTCGTTGGTGTATTCACGCATGTTTCATGTCTTGTTTGATCTTGGGACCTTAGATTTTTATCAACATAGTCCACAATAGTCCACAAGCCATACCTGGCGTGCCAATCCCGTACCTAGGGTGTCGCTGTGGTCTGAATGTCGTACCTGGCGTGTTAACCCCGAACCTAGGGTGTTGCATTTTTCTGAATGCTGACCCCGTACCTAGGGTGTCGCAGTTTTCTGAATGCTAACCCCATACCTAGGGTGTCACAGTTGCGTCTCTGTACCTAGAGTGCCGCAATTGTCTGAATGCTAACCCCGTACCTAGGGTGTTGCAGTAGTCTGAATGCTAACCCCGTACCTAGGGTGTCGGAGTAGTCCATAATATTCCACATGCTAACCCCGTACCTAAGGTGTCGCTGTGGTCTGAATGTCGTACCTGGCGTGCTAACCCCGTACCTAGGGTGTCACAGTTTTCTGAATGCTAACCCCGTACCTAGGGTGTCGCAGTTGCGTCTCCATACCTAGAGTGCCGTAATTGTCTGAATACTAACCCTGTACCTAGGGTGTCGCAGTTATCTGGATGCCATACCTGGCGTGCTGATCTGATATCTCCATACCCGGAGTGCCGTACCTGGCAGAGCTGATCTGATATCTCCATACTCGTAGTGCCGTACTTGGCAGAGCTGATCTGATATCTCCATAGCTGGAGCACCGTACCTGGCAGAACTGATCTGATACCTCCATACCCAGAGTGTCGTACCCGGCAGAACTAATACTGAACTAATGTAGGCCTCGCCCCCAGAATGCCATATCCGGCAGAACTGATACTGAACTAATGTGGGCCTCGCCCCCCAGACTGATACTGAAGTGGGCCTCTCCCTCAGACTGATACTGATGTGAGGTGGTTCATTCCCGAACCTTGCTTGTGTAAGGTGGTCCATTCCCAAACTGTTACTGTGAGGTGGTCCATTCCCGAACCATACTCCATTCTCGGAGTGCCATTCCCGGCTTATTCATTCCCGAACCGTGCTCCATTCTCGGAGTGCCATTCCCGGCTTGTTCATTCCTGAACCTTACTCCATTCTCGGAGTGCCATTCTCGGCTTTATTCATTCCCGAACCTTGCTCCATTCTCGGAGTGCCATTCCCGACTTGTTCATTCTCGAACTGTGCTCCATTCTCGGAGTGCCTTCCTTGCTTGTTCATTCCCAAACTGTGATGATGATGCAGAGGGCCCTCAACCCTAGGACGCATCCCGGAACTGCAACTGAAAATGGGGGCCCTCGACCTTGGGACAGATCCCAATACCGCTGACAATGTGGGCCTCGCCCTCGAATTGATGATGCAGTGGGTCCTCGACCCTGGGATGCATCCCGAAACTGCAACTGATGATACAGTGGGCCCTCGACCCTTAGACGCATCCCGGAACTGCAACCGACAACGGGGGCCCTCGACCCTGGGACGCATCCTAATACCGCTGACAATGTGGGCCTCGCCCTCGAACTGATGATGTAGTGGGTCCTCAACCTTGAGACGCATCCGGAAACTACAACTGATGATGTAGTGGGCGCTAGACCCTGGGACGTATCTCGGAACTGGAACCGACAACGGGGTCTCCTCGACCCTATGACGTATCCCAGTACCGCTGACAAAGTGGGCCTCATCCTCAAACTGATGATGTAGTGGGTCCTCGACCCTGGGATGAATCCCGAAACTACAACTGATGATGCAGTGGGCCCTCGACCCTGGGACGCATCCCAGAACTGCAACCGACAACGGGGACACCTCGACCCTGGGACGCATCCAATACCACTGACAAAGTGGGCCTCGCCCTCAAACTGATACTGATGTGGGCCTCACCCCAAACTGATACTGACGTGGGCCTCGCCCCAAACTGATACTGATGTGGGCCTCGCCCTCAGACTGATACTGATGCGGTCCTCCCCCTAGAGTGATACTGATATGGGCCTCGCCCCAAACTGATCCTAATGCGGGCCTCGACCATGGGACTCATACTGATATAGCCCTCGCCCCAGACTGATATTGATATGGGCCTCGCCCCAAACTAATACAAATGTAGGCCTCGATCCAAACTGATACTGATGTGGGCCTCGCCCCAAACTCATACTGATACGGGCCTCGCCCCAAAATGATACTGATGTGGGCCTCGACCCTGGGAATCATCTCCGAAACCAATACTGATACGGGCCTCAACCCTAGGACTAATCCCCGAAACTGATACCGATGTGAGACTCAACCCTAAACCGATACTGATGTGGGCCTCGCCCCTGAACTGATATTGATGTGGGCCTCGCCCCCAACTGATACTGATATGGACCTCACCCCAAACTGATACTGACATGGGCCTCGCCCCATACTGATACTGATATGGGCCACGCCCCCATACTGATACTGATGTGAGGCTCACCCCCAAGCTGATACTGATGTGATGGTTCATTCCCGAACCGTATTGTGAGGTGGTCCATTCCCGAACCGTGCTGAATGTGGGCTTTATTCCCTGGGCTTCATTCCCAAAACTCGTGATAATGTGGGCCTCGACCCTCTGGAATTCATTCTCAAAAACTGCTTATAATACGGGCCTCGCCCCTTGGGGTTCATTCCTGAAACTGATGATAATGTAGGCCTCGACCCTGGTATTCAATCCTGGATTCATTTCAACACTCTGCCGATGTGGGCCTCGACCCTGGGATTCATTCCCGGATTTATTCCAAAACTCTGCTGATATGGGCCTCGACCCTGGGATTCATTCCCGGATTCATTCCAACACTCTGACGATGTGGGCCTCGACCCTGGGACTCATCCCCAAAACTGAAACAGATATGGGCCTCAACACTGGGACTCATCCCCGGATTCATTCCAACACTCTGACGATGTGGGCCTCGACCCTAGGACTCATCCCCAAAACTGAAACTGATATAGGCCTCAACCCTGGGACTCATCCCCAAAACTACTACTCATATGTTGCTGATTCTGGTTGGCTTGTCTTTGGCCGCTTTCTTTTTCTTCTTTGAAACCTGTGAATACAAAACAAAACAAACACAAAAAAGAATGCAAAATATGTTACGTGTATGCATGCATGCATGAATGGATTTCCTATTTCGTTGGGTTAGGTCTTCCGCCAGTTCTCCAGGTGATTGCTCAGTCTTCTCTCTAGTCTCATGACTCAATATCTTGTTATGTCCTTGATTCACGATGTGGTAGACTTGTCACCCCCAGTCTTGGTTTAGCTTTCTGCTCTCCGCTGTTTGCACTTGATCAAGATGAACCACATGGTGGGGCCTTCTATATCATCATACTATGCTACGAAATAGTCTCAATATTTATACATGTCATTGTCCTCAAAGAATGCCTAGTAATGAAACCAGAGAACCTTCAAAACACCCAATGTAACTCAAATCCAAGTCTTTGGATAAATGATCTAAGCCAGACTCAAAGTTTGTGTGTGCGAAGGTTCTTTCATTGCTTGATCCTTAAGTAAGCCAACTCAATGATTTCGTTTCAAAAATCGGGATCGATGGGTCAAACTAACCTAGATGTCTCAATTATGCCTGTAGTTGCTTTTCTGTGGTCAATGTGGTATGGTTTTCTTTCTCTTTTGTCTCTGTATTTTTTCTCTTTTCATTTTGAACTTTTTTTTTTTCAACACACCTACCCTTTAAGGTAGCATTTCTCCTCATGGTAGTCCTAATACTCGCCCATGGGTAGCTTCACGCTTATCGGTTATAGGTGGTTCAATTCTTTTATTTTCATTACAGAGACTTTTCTTTCATTTTTAACCATACCACACATCATAACATAAGCACATCAAGATAGACATCTAAGCCAACGGTCATTCACCGACCTACAATTTCTTCAACTAGTCACCTTGCCAACTACTCATATTTTCACTGCTAAGAACCATAATCAAGTGCTTACGAGTCTAACATAGATCAATTACTCAAATTATCAGATAAAAGCACGTCAAAGGTTTATTGTTTCTAAGGTTTCACCCTAAGGCAATCAGTTTCATCATCAGACTTATGTCTAACTACCAAGGACAAAAAACAAACAACAATTTTTTTTTCTTATTTTTTCTTTTTCTTTTTCTTTTTTTTTTCTGGCCCACCATGGTCTTCTATCCTTGCCATAAAATTTTCTGTTTCTCTCGACTTCCTTTTCCCGATATCCATGTTTGCTAAACTCTTTTTGAAAAATATTTCTTTCTTCTCTAACCCAACAGATATCTATGATGGCTTTTAAGACACAGAGGGTTAACATGATGTGTGTATGCATGAGATGCATGAGATGCACGTGGTTATTAATAGCATAAAGGGGCAACTTCTATAGGATATACAACTACGGTTCATATACGGGTTTGCAGGGGTATATACAAAGGCTCTCGTCGACGAAGGATTGCCCACAACTAGGTCTCCCCACTCAAGGGTTCGAGCGACCAAGTGAGCGCACCTTTTTTATACCTAAAGTATGTGCCAACGAGTTATGGTGTGTGACTGACTGTCAAATGGAGTTCCCATTGTAGATTCCCTAGAGGGGGGTGGAGCGAGGCTCTCTTAAGTACCCAAGCCCCTTAGGCTCTTATCGCTTGGTGTCACGAATAAACAATGAGTCCTCTGACCGGCGTAAACACACATGTATAACGCAAGCGTACGTATCGTTCAAGTAGTATAAAAAGTATCGATCCCACGAGGACTTAAAACCTTATCTATTAATTTTTATGAGGTTAAATGATTACTAGTATCTAACAGGTTGTTTAATTGATTTGAAATGGCGACGATTCTAAATTTAAAGACAAGTAAATAAAATTGTTCGAAGGTAGATTTTAAGAAAATTCAATATTAAAAACTATCTAGGGTTGTGATTTATTTCAATATTATTTAAAAGATGAAGTAGTTATCTTATAGTCAGGTAAAATATCAATTTATTAACCTGGAACACTAAATTATGTAAAAGCCTCTTCCGATGGTCAATTACAAATACCTAGTGTAATCCAATTGAACCATAAGTCTATGTCAACCAAATTACCTAGATTCATTAAGTTTAGGTTCCAATTATGGCTACCCCCCCGCTCGACAGGTATATTTCTATCCTGTAAGGAAATCTATTAAAGGGTTATCTATCCTCAAGGAAGATCGTGGGCTATTGAGTCTAAGGTTTTAAACTTAAAATCCCTATGTCTAGTTCATTTTAAGTTTTACCTAATCAATTTAATTAATGGCCAGTTAATTAAAAGGCTTTAAGATTAAGATTCAATAAATAAATCTTTAAATTACCCAACTATAATCTAACTCTTATAAACCGGTTAAATTAAAATTCATCACAACCCTAGATACTAACTTAGTTACGACACACATAACTAGGGCTAAAAACTTAAAAGATTTAAAATAAAATTGCATAAAGTAAATGCGGTAAAATAAATGCTGAAAGTGAAATAAAATAAAATTGCTAAGGTAAAAGGAATTACTTTTACTACTACTAATTTAGATAATCTCCAGAAAATAATATATAAACTTGTGATTATTACCAACCGACCAATCTGGCGGTATCCTGATTAAATCAAATTAAGTCCAACCAGCCATTAAGGCGGAACCAAAAATAAATTAACCAATCGACCAGTCTGGCGGTATCCTTGATTAGTCAGGTTTAAAACAAATTAAAATTAAATTACCAACCGACCAGTCTGGCGGTATCCTGATTAAGTCAAATTAAGTCTAACCAGCCATAAAGGTGAAAAAGGAAATAAATTTACCAACCGACCAGTCTGGCGGTATCCTTTCTTAATCAGGTTAAAACCAAGTTAAATTGATTTACCAACCGACCAATATAGCGGTATCCCTTTTTAAGTCAAATTTTAAATAGTAATATATTATTTTTAGGGAGATTAATCTAAATAGCAACAGTAAAAGAATTACCTTTCACCCTAGCTGGGGAAATTACCACCTCCTCATGGTAAATAGTAAAAACTGTAAAAAGTAAAGAAAGTAAATTACTATTATTACAAAATGTAATTAAAATTAAATTACAAAAGTAAAAAATTAAAAACTAAAATATTCTAGAGAGAGAAACTCTCGCTTTACACGGATTAGAAGAGAGAGAATGGTACACTGAAATCTGAAATTTCGCGCTCTATTTATAGGTAAAATTTTACTGTTCGAGCGTCGCGACGCCAAAGCCCTCAGCGTCGCGACGCTGGATTTTGTCGACGTGGCACGATGAAGAGGCGACACGTAGCAAGGCGGCTGACTGTTTAAAGGGACACTGTCATGGCGGCTAAGACTCAATTATTATGCTGACGTCATTGGTGACGTGTCACTGTTCATGACGTCATTGGTGACGTCATGATGATGTGGCGTGCGCACGTTAGTGGATCTTCTGTGGTGGTGACACGTGGCACGGCGCATGTTAGCAAAGTCAAACTTCTCAAATTGTTGACCGTTGACCTGACGCACTTTAGCAAATCCGGCGCATGCTGGGCGTCGCGGCGCGCATTGCTTAAGCGTCGCGACGCTCAAAAGATGAAAATAATCCTGTTGATGCATTTTTGTCCGGTTTTGCCCCAAATTGCCTCCAATGCTGTCCAAACTTTATTTATCTGCAAAATAGTAATAAACACATCAAAATGTCATACATCAAACTAAACAATAACAAACATAATGTTCATAAAATTAGAAAAGAAATACAAAACATTAGGTTAAATGAGTGAGAATAGTGATATAAATACCACTCATCACACCCCCAAACCTAACATTTTTCTAGTCCTCGAGCAAAACAGAAAATAAAATAACATAACATGAAAATAAAATTTAACTAAGCCACTTTCGTAGGGATACGGTTGCATTTAGCATATGCAACAAGCCTTTAAACCCCTAGGTGTCCCTAGTGGACGAGTTGTAGTCTCGTGAGGGTTTACAGCAATGATACCCACACAACATTTTACAAAAGTAAAAAGTTAGTAAAACTAATGCACACAAAAGCAAAAAGACAAGCGAAAAGAGAATAAAGAAAGTTAGTGACTAATCAGGTGAAAATTCTACTCCAAGTTACTAGTTGTTTTTGTTTCTTTCTAAATTACCGAATAAGTAAATTCTCCGATTATTTTTACCATTCTCCATATTACAGCCAACAAAATATTAATCAACTCATTTTTGCCCACAACAGTCATAAGTGCAGTTGATAAGAGAGTAATATTTTTGTCCTAAAGTTCTATCAGATTTCACATCTTTCTGTGGCAATGGAATAATTTTTCTGATTTTTCTGATTTTTTTCTTTGATTTTTTAATTTTATTTATTTATATCCAATACCTTCCGTCTATGTAGCGAGCTTTGGGTCGGTGGCTCCCAAACCAGTTGGCTTTAGGGCACCAGGTGTTAAGACACCCCTACGAACTTAATTACTCAGACTTCAGATATATATATTTTTGCAGCATCTTCGATCCATGTAGCGAGCTTTGGGCCAATGACTCCCAAACCAGTTGGTTTTAGGGCACTAGGTGTTAAAACACCCTTACAGACTTAATAACTCGGATCTAGGACGTTTTTTTTTTCCATCACTTTTTGAGATGCTTCCACCAATTAAACTAGAGAACTGAATATTACAAACTTTTCAATTTTAGCTCACGATTGTATGTTACTATGTATGTTCATCATACCTGTCAACTGGGCATAAGAAGATCCATTTTAGTCAGTGTTAAGGAGAATTCACAAATTAAATAATTCAAAAGGAAATAAACAAAATTAACTTTATTTCGAAAATGGGCTTGAGATACGTCTCAGGAGCGGAAATTCCTTACTCGGCTATCTCTTACCAATTCCACCTTTTTAGTCAAAATAAAACACAAAAATGCAAAATATTTTTGTAATTTTTGAAAATTTTCAATTTTTTTGTATTTTTCGAAAAATTTTGAACTAAAAATAAAACAAACATACAACTAAAACAAGATATTAATCAACTAATTTCCTCCCCCAAACCTAAATGAGACATTGTCCCCAATGTCTTAAACAGTAGAAGAAGAGTTTAGACGATAATACCTGGTTAACTGAAATTCTACAGGAATTTAAAGGTTAAGATCCAGATTAACCCGACGCCTCTTACCACGATCGTCACCACCAATTTATCTTTGAAATGATAGGGTCAACTTGTGGTTCATAGCTATGAGTTGGTCTATTAGATCCGGAGCAGTTCTGGCAGTAAAGAGGAGTTCTTTCATAGGTTTTGACACGAACCCATTTCTTCGAGCATCATCAAGAAACACACAAAGAAAATCATAAATCCATCAACGTTGAGTAGTCCAAGCGGTTTCTGGTGTATGTTCAGGTTCGCCCAAGATAGTACAATAAAAATTTCCTCAATGTACCCAACCACCTGGCAAAGCAATAAAAGCATCAGCACGGTTAGTCATTTCTACCAGTCGTTCAGACATACCTGGCACGATTAGTTCCTCTCCGTTTGATGATCCATAAGATTTGCCTCTGCCAAGGGTTTTGGGATGATTCCCAAAACATGACTGCCTCCTTCTTGTACGGCCTTTGAAACGATCCCCATTAATCCAAGATTTCCTCCGCCATATATTAAGTGTATATTCCTTGCAGCTAATACTCGACCCAACTCTTGTGCCGCTTCTATGTATTGTGGTTTAGTACCAACACTACTACCGCAAAACACACAAATGTTTTCAACTCGTCTTCTTGAGGTGGCTTCCATTTTTTATGTATATCTTTTTCAAGTCAGGATGCCTTCAAAAGTGCAATGACGGGCTGAATTTATAATACCTGAAAAGGGTGAGTAAAAATAGCACAAGTATCTTCCAAAGGACGATTAGTAGCAAAATAGTAAAATAGATCGTGATAGTCAACAAGATCTGGATTCTGTCGGAGAAAACAAAAGAAAACAACAAAACAAATCAATAATATTAGGAAAAGACAAAGAGATATAATATGTACAAGAATTTACAGCTTGATTAACGTCTATGCGTCAGGGACAAGTTCCCATCCAATTTCTTATAAATTGGCAAACAGGGTCTTTTTGAGTCAGATTCCCAAGACTTAACTGTTGTCTTTCTTTTTGGAATTGTGTATGTAATCTGCGAAAGTCTATGTGAACATATCCACTGGGATGCGTCTCAAGAGTCGAAGATATATCATCTAAAGACTCCTTACTCAAGCCATTCCTAATGAATTTAATTTTGTCTTCGCGATAACAGACACCATTCCTAAAGAACGACAACGAGTGTTGCAATTCCAACGTGCACATTTGTAACAAACACCCATTTGCTTAGCTCTTCGTTTCTTTGCATAGGTGCTTCTTCCAAAACCAGGCAAGTGTGAAATAAAAGAATCAGAAGACTCACCTGCCAATCGGACTCGTGCTTCAATTACCCAACGAATGTCATTGGGAACACCATACATCGTCAGTAACCTCATTCGTTCTAAGCGAGCTTTGTAGACTTTCATCAGAGATTTTTGAGGGAGAGAAGAAAATTGCTTATGAAGATTTTCGAGAGTTTCTTCTTCCATCTTGAAATGACTTAATCTGTAAAAACTAACACAACCAAATTAAATTACACCAAATCGCAATATATACAAAAATTGCATGGGTTGCCTCCCTGCGAGCGCTAAGTTTAATCGTCGTCAGCTAGACGTGACTTTTCGAACGTTTATGCTGGATATGAAAGTGTGACACTTTCTTTTTGTCGCTCAAATGATTCTCCCCAGTAATGTTTGACACGCTGACTGTTAACTTTGAATGTGTTGTTAGTATTGGGATCCTGTAACTCAACAGCTCCATATGGTAAAACCTGAGTGATTACAAATGGTCCAGACCACCTAGATTTTAACTTTCCAGGGAAAAGTTTCAACCTTGAGTTGTGCAACAACACCTGCTGCCTTGGTTCCAACTGTCTGTGCACTATTTTTCAGTCATGCCATTTTTTGGTCTTTTCCTTGTATAATTTGGCATTGTCATAAGCCTGTAGGCGAAATTCCTCCAATTCATTGAGTTGGTGAAGTCTTTTCTCTCCTGCAGCTTGTGAGTCAAGATTCAACTTCTTCAGTGCCCAGTACGCCTTGTGTTCAAGCTCAACTGGCAGATGGCATGTTTTTCCAAACACCAATCGATATGGAGACATACCAATGGGTGTCTTGTAAGCTGTTCGGTAGGCCCATAATGCATCATCTAGTTTTGTAGACCAGTCCCTCCTTGTTGATCCAATGGTTCTTTCTAGGATTCTTTTGATCTCCCTGTTTGAAACCTCAACCTGTCCATTTGACTGTGGATGGTAAGCTGTGGCAATCTTGTGAGTAACTCCATATTTGGATAGGAGTGCATCAAATTATCTGTTGCAGAAATGTGAGCCACCATCGCTGATAATTGCCCGAGGTGTTCCGAATCGAGTGAAAATATTCTTTTTCAAGAATTTGATCACCACTTTTGAATCATTGGTTGGTAGTGCAATTGCCTCAACCCATTTGGAGACTTAGTCTACAGCAACCAGGATGTACAGGTTTCCAAATGATGGAACAAAGGGTCCCATGAAATCAATACCCCACACATCGAATATCTCCACTTCCAGAATGTTTTGCAATGGTCCTTCATTTCTCTTCTTGAAATATTCCCCGTTCTCTGGCACCTGTCACATTGAAAAGCAAAAAGATAAGCATCTTTAAAAAAGTGTGGGCAGAACAAACCTGATTGAAGGACTTTGGCTGCAGTTTTGTTTCCGCTGAAGTGTCCGCCGTATGGTGATGAATGACAGTGTTGCAGAACACTGTTGACCTCCTCATGTGGAACACACCGTCTCAGTAATTGATCAGCACAGTGTTTAAACAGGTACGGTTCATCCCAGACATAGTGTTTGACTTCTTTGAAAAACTTCTTCCGTTGCTGAGTTGTCCATTCCAACGGCCATTTTCCTGATACAATATAATTGACATAGTCAGCATACCAAGGGACTTCCTGTTGTTCATGGAAAACAGCTGTTCATCTGGAAAAGTTTCTTTGATTGATAATTCTTTCTTTGCCAGCTGTTTCTCCATTCTCGAGCCTCGATAAGTGATCTGCCACCTGGTTTTCTGTTCCTTTCCTGTCTCGAATCTCCACGTCAAATTCTTACAAAAGAAGTATCCAACCAACAGATCAATCTGGGTTTGGCATCTTTCTTTGTGATCAGATATTTGATTGCTGAATGATCTGTGTAGACCACCACTTTGGGACCCAGCAGATAGGAGCGAAATTTGTCAAAGCGTACACAACGCTAGCACTCCTTTTCGTGGTTGTGTAGTTGAGTTGAGCTTCATTCAGAGTTCTGCTGGAGTAGTAAATGGTGTGGAAAATCTTTGCTTTGCGTTGTCCCAAACTGCACCTACAGCAAAATCACTAGCATCACACATTACCTCGAATGGAAGGGTCCAATCTGGTGCTACAATGATGGGGGCAGAAATCAGCTTATGTTTTTAAGATCTCGAAAGCTTCCTGGCATTCATTGGTGAAGTTGAAAGGCACATCATTTTCCAGAAGATTGCAAAGAGGTTTGCAATCTTGGAAAAGTCTTGATAAATCTCCTGTAAAAACTGCATGTCCAAGAAAACTCAGAATCCCTTTTACAGATGTTGGTGCGGTAGTTTTCTCAATTGTCTCGATTTTTGCTTTGTCTACCTCAATTCCCTTTTGTGAAATCTGGTGTCCAAGAACAATGCCTTCCTGTACCATTAATGGCATTTCTCCCAGTTGAGTACCAGGTTTGTATCTTCGCACCTTTGTAATACCTGTTCCAAAATTTTGCAAACATGGTCAAAAGAATCTCCAAACACAGAAAAATCATCCATAAAACCTCCATACTCTGCTCCAGCATGCCTGAGAAAATTGCCATCATGCAATGATTAAAAGTGGCAGGGCATTACATAATCCAAATGGCATCCTGCGAAAAGCAAAAGTTACCATAGGGACATGTAAAAGTAGTTTTCTCCTGATCTTCTGGTGCAATAGCAATCTGATTGTACCCTGAATATCCCGTCAAAAGCAATAGAACTCATGTCCTGCCAGTCTGTCTAACATCTGGTCAATGAATGGCAGCGGAAAATGGTCATTTCTCGTGGCTTTGTTCAGCTTCCTGTAATCCATACATACTCTCCATCCAGTCACCGTTCTTGTTGGAATTAGCTCGTTCTTTTCATTTGTGACAACCGTAATTCCTCCTTTCTTTGGTACACACTACATATGACTTACCCAAGTGCTATCTGAGATGGGGTAAATGATGCCAGCATCCAACCATTTGATGATTTCTTTCTTCACGACTTCCTTCATGATTGGATTGAGTCTCCGTTGATGCTCCACTGTGGGTTTATATTCATCGTTCATCAAGATTTTATGCATGCAAAATGATGGACTAATGCCTCGAATGTCTGCTATAGTCCAGCCAATGGCTCTTTTGTGCTCTCGTAACACTCTCAGTAGCTTTTCTTCCTGCTCCAATGTTAGTGAAGAATAAATAATAACAGGCAATTCAGAAGAGTTTCCAAGAAATGCATACCTGAGATGGCTCGGAAGTAACTTTAGTTCCAGCTGCGGTGGTTCTTCAATCGAAGGTTTGATTCGATCTTTCTTTGGCAGTTCCAAGCTTTCAACCGGTGGTGTTACTTTGAATCGGAATGGTTTGTCAAGGTAGTTGATACATTCCAAGATTTCAGCATCTAGCTCGCTGTCAGTCATGTTGGTGATGCAAGCTTCAAGTATGTCCGTGGGATTTGACTCAGTATTCTGAACAATATTATCAACAACATCAACTCTGAAGCATTCTTCTTCTTCCTTTTCATCGCTCGGGAATTTCATTGCTTTGAAAACATTAAAGGTCACTTCTTGGTCCTGCACTTTCATGGTTAGTTCTCCTTTTTGTACATCAATCACAGTTTTTCCTGTAGCCAAAAATGGTCTCCCAAGAATGATAGGTACTTCTTTGTCTTCTTCCATGTCAAGAATGATGAAGTCTGCTGGAAGGATGAGTTTGTCAACTTTAACTAGCACATTTTCCACGATTCCTCTCGGAAATGCGAGTGTTCGATCAGCAAGTTGCAAAGATACTGAGGTAGGCATTGCTTCTCCAATTTGCAGTTTCCTGTAAATAGAAAAAGGCATTAAATGAACACTGGCACCTAAATCACATAAAGCCTTACCGATGTAATGTTCTCCAATGGTGCATGGAACTGTGAAACTGCCAGGATCATTTAACTTCGGAGGAAGTTTCCTCTGAATGATGGCGCTGCATTCTTCTGTCAAAGCTACTGTCTCGTAGACTCCCAATCTCCGTTTTCGTGAAAGAATGTCTTTCATGAATTTGACATAACTGGGCATTTGTTCCAAGGCTTCTGCAAATGGTATGTTAATGTGCAGCTTTTTGAAAATCTCCAAGAAACGAGCAAACTGCTTGTCCAGTTTGTTTTTCTGAAGACGCTGAGGAAAAGGTGGAGGTGGAATGATTTGTTCTGGTTCTTTTTCCTTTGCTTCTTTTTCCTCCATCTGTTTCTCGGCTTCTTTTGGAACTTCTTCTTGGGACATCTTGATTCCAACATCTTTGTTGATTTCAGTACCACTTTTCAAAGTAATGGCTTGACATTGTTCCTTCCCTCGGTTCCTTGGATTTGGTTCTGTGTTGCTGGGAAGATTACCTGGCGGTCTGTAACTCTGAGCATTGGCCAGTTGTCCAATTTGATTCTCCAATGCTTTGATGGAAGCTGATTGGCTCTGAATCATAGCTTCTTATCTTTTTAATTGATCTCTGCCATTACTGGTTCATTTGTCTGCTTCTGGCCCTTGTTCTGTTGCTGGAATCCAGGTGGTGGATAGTTCTTTTGCTGTTGGCCTGAATTGTTGCTCCATGAAAAATTAGGATGATTCCTCCACCCTGGGTTGTAGGTGTTGGAATATGGATTGTTCCCCTGTCTGTTGAAATTGTTGACATAATTCACTGTCTCTTCATGTTGGTGTGGCTCTGGTGCTCCTCCATATGGTGAACTTGTGGATCCAGTGGTAAGAGTCTCCATGAATTTGCATATCTGATCCAGCTTGGTGTTGACTGCTGTATTGGCTCCAACTTCATAGATTCCTGCAATTCTTTGAATTATGCTCCTTTCTGTTGGCTATAAGGAATTGTTGTTAGCCATTTCTTCGATTAGGTCCCAAGCTTGATCTTCTCCTTTTGCCATCAGAGCTCCTCCAGCAGCAGCATCGATTGTGGTTCTCATCAGTCCAGAAAGTCCATTATAGAAAGTTTGGACTTGAAGCCATTTTGGAATCTCATGGTGAGGACACTTCCGGAGCAAATCTTTGTACCTTTCCCAAGCTTCGTAGAGAGATTCCGAATCTTGTTGTACAAAAGATGTTATGTCATTTCTCAGTTTTGCTGTTCTGGCTGGTGGAAAGTACTTTGCAAGGAACTTTGTAGCTAGAGCGTTCCAAGTTGTGATAGACCCTGCTGGTAATGAATGTAGCCATGACTTTGCTCTATCTTTCAAGGAGAATGGAAAAACCCGAAGTCTCATTGCTTCTTCTGATGCTCGGTTGTAATTGAAAGTGCCGCAAACTTCCAGGAAGTTGCTGATGTGGGCATTAGGATCTTCAGTTGCATTTCCTCCAAACTGCACTGTCTGCTGAATCATCTGAATGCAAGTTTTGATGTCACCCGCATTTGCTGGTAAATGAGGAAGTACAATACATGAAATGAGTCCGTCAACCACCGGAATGGTTCTGTCTCGAATGGGAATTGGTGGTGCAACGTCCAAAGGTTCAGGTTCCATGTTAACTAAAGCTTCTTGGCCTTCTCACCTTTCCCTTCTCAACTGTCTGATGGTTCTTTCAATTTCTGGGTCAAGCGGTCGAAGTTCAAAGCTTCTGGTTCGTCTCATGTAGTTTCTGAGAACCTGAAACACAAGAAAACAAAAACAATAAGTAAAAAGAAATTAGATACAAGTAAAGGTATCTAACCCTTAAACTAATAGTAAAATATAAATAAGTCCCCGGCAACGGCGCCAAAAACTTGACCGGCGTAAACACACACGTATAACGCAAGCGTATGTATCGTTCAAGTAGTATAAAAAGTATCGATCCCACGAGGACTTAAAACCTTATCTATTAATTTTTATGAGGTTAAATGATTACTAGTATCTAACAGGTTGTTTAATTGATTTGAAATGGCGACGATTCTAAATTTAAAGACAAGTAAATAAAATTGTTCGAAGGTAGATTTTAAGAAAATTCAATATTAAAAACTATCTAGGGTTGTGATTTATTTCAATATTATTTAAAAGATGAAGTAGTTATCTTATAGTCAGGTAAAATATCAATTTATTAACCTGGAACACTAAATTATGTAAAAGCCTCTTCCGATGGTCAATTACAAATACCTAGTGTAATCCAATTGAACCATATGTCTATGTCAACCAAATTACCTAGATTCATTAAGTTTAGGTTCCAATTATGGCTACCCCCGCCCGACAGGTATATTCCTATCCTGTAAGGAAATCTATTAAAGGGTTATCTATCCTCAAGGAAGATCGTGGGCTATTGAGTCTAAGGTTTTAAACTTAAAATCCATATGTCTAGTTCATTTTAAGTTTACCTAATCAATTTAATTAATGGCCAGTTAATTAAAAGGCTTTAAGATTAAGATTCAATAAATAAATCTTTAAATTACCCAAACTATAATCTAACTCTTATAAACCGGTTAAATTGAAATTCATCACAACCCTAGATACTAACTTAGTTACGACACATAACTAGGGCTAAAAACTTAAAAGATTTAAAATAAAATTGCATAAAGTAAATGCGGTAAAATAAATGCTGAAAGTGAAATAAAATAAAATTGCTAAGGTAAAAGGAATTACTTTTACTACTACTAATTTAGATAATCTCCCAGAAAATAATATATAAACTTGTGATTATTACCAACCGATCAAATTAAGTCCAAGCAGCCATTAAGGCGGAACCAAAAATAAATTAACCAACCGACCAGTCTGGCGGTATCCTTGATTAGTCAGGTTTAAACCAAATTAAAATTAAATTACCAACCGACCAGTCTGGCGGTATCCTGATTAAGTCAAATTAAGTCCAACCAGCCATAAAGGTGAAAAAAGGAAATAAATTTACCAACCGACCAGTCTGGCGGTATCCTTTCTTAATCAGGTTAAACCAAGTTAAATTGATTTACCAACCGACCAATATAGCGGTATCCCTTTTTAAGTCAAATTTTAAATAGTAAATATATTATTTTTAAGGGAGATTAATCTAAATAGCAACAGTAAAAAAATTACCTTTCACCCTAGCTAGGGAAATTACCTCCTCATGGAAAATAGTAAAAACTGTAAAAAGTAAAGAAAGTAAATTACTATTATTACAAAATGTAATTAAAATTAAATTACAAAAGTAAAAAATTAAAAACTAAAATATTCTAGAGAGAGAAACTCTCGCTTTACACGGATTAGAAGAGAGAGAATGGTACACTGAAATCTGAAATTTCGTGCTCTATTTATAGGTAAAATTTTACTGTTCGAGCGTTGCGACGCCAAAGCCCTCAGCGTCGCGACGCTGGATTTTGTCGACGTGGCACGATGAAGAGGCGACACGTAGCAAGGCGGCTGACTGTTTAAAGCGACATGTGTCATGGCGGCTAAGACTCAATTATTATGCTGACGTCATTGGTGACGTGTCATTGTTCATGACGTCATTGGTGACGTCATGATGATGTGGCGTGCGCACGTTAGTGGATCTTCTGTGGTGGTGACAAGTGGCACGGCGCATGTTAGCAAAGTCAAACTTCTCAGATTGTTGACCGTTGACCTGGCGCACTTTAGCAAATCCGGCGCATGCTGGGCGTCGCGACGCGCATTGCTTAAGCGTCGCGACGCTCAAAAGATGAAAATATTCCTGTTGACGCATTTTTTTCCGGTTTTGCCCTAAATTGCCTCCAATGCTGTCCAAACTTTATTTATCTGCAAAATAATAATAAAACACATCAAAATATTCATAAATCTCGAGAAACAATACAAAACATTAGGTTAAATGAGTGAGAAATAGTGATATAAATACCACTCATCATCCTCCAAATTAGTCCATCAAAGTAGGCTACAAGTAGATGATTATCTAGGTGCCTTCACAGCTTTTCCTTATAGAAAGGTAGTGAATGAAGGAAGACACCAAACCATTACCTAGCTCAAAAACGTGCCTTGATTAAACCCCTTTCAACACACGGTAGACATGGTTAACTAAAGCGCAAATCACAAACACTACAAGACATTATTTCAGGGCCAATTCTCTTACCCCCAGTGGAGTCGCCAGACTGTAGGACACAGAAATCGGTGACACTGTTCTAGGCTCGCGGCCTAGTTGGGAGTACGAAATAACATGGAGTTGCCACCCGATGTGAACCGGGACAAAGATTTAAGGCCGTACTCACCCCTCGCAAGGGAAGACCTCAAACCATTGGGTTCAGAATGGTCCCATACTTATGCCACATGTATTGATGTGATTTGTGCAATATCTTAACTGAATCAATGCAACATGCTCAAGAACAACCTATATCCAGTTCAAGTTCATAAAGATAAATCGTATCTCTAAGTTTGCATGCCTGGAAAGTAAGTCATCCTAACACACGACAACACACGACAATATCATGAACATATTTTAATTATATAATGCAAAATGCAAATAACAACATAAACTTAATGCAAATAACAACATAAATCATGCTTAAAGATAAATAACATACTAGACTAAATCATGCTTACAAAAATAAATAACGTACTAGCAACCTAATCATGCTCAGATATATGGTTGGATGAAATGAAATATGTGTCTCTCAAGTGGTACGTGGCATTGTATCCCGAGTACAAACCGCACTACCGTCCATTCGGATTCGGCTACGGAATTTACGTCTGGGTTTCCATCCGATATACCACAAAAGGGAACACACATTTCGCTCATCCGACATTCACATCATGCCTCAACAAACGACTCTCATGCGATAATATATTAAAATAAACAAAAATAAATGAAAGGTAATAAATAAAAAGGTGCCCACAGGTCTAACCTCTTTTGTCGTCTCTCGAAAGCGCGTTACATGGCCGTCGGAAGGGTTGATGTTCCGTAACTTTTCTGGTTCACTAATCCAACGTTTTTCCTCGCTATTTCGCTGTTTGGGCTGCTGTTTTCACTCCGTTTCACTGTTATTTTTATTGTATTTTCTGGTCACTATTTTTGATAATTAGGGGACTGTTTTGTGGGTTATTTGGACTGGTTTGGGGGCAGATTTTTGGATGCAGTTTTGGGTTAATTCGGGGACTGTTTGGTGAGGGAATGTGCGGTAATTTGCAGGCAGTGTAGGGGGCTAGTTTGGGGACAGGTTTAGGCGTACATGGGGGTGGTTTATGCGTGAGGTCAGTATGGTGATGGGTTGGCTTCGTGGAGGCTACTGGCATGAAGGAGCTGGGACGTGTGTGTTAAATGGGGCAACGTGTGTCTAGTATGCATGAAGGTCAGTATGCAAGGATATTCTGGGGGCGTGGCTTATGCGTGAAGGTCAGTATGCGTGAAGGGCAATTTAGGGCTATGTGCATGAGGGTGTGTGGGTTGCCGCTTGACTTTTGGTTGGTGATGGCTTCAACGTGGTCAATGGGTGCGTAAGTGAAGGCTAGGGTTACGTGTGTTGAGGCGTGAAGTGGGTGCAACGTGCGTGAGTTGAGGTGTGACGTGGGTGAGCTGTGCACTGTGACGTGAGTGCAAAGTGTTGATAAGGGCTTGGAAGATGCGGCAATAGGAGGGTTTATGGCTTGGGCGTGAATATGGGCTCTCCTATTTCTTGTGTGAATTATGTGTGAATGAGCTAGGGTTGAATGTGTGGGTTAAGGGTACTTTTTATAGGCCAATGGATGGGGTTTACCTTGTTGGAGAAGGAATATAATTTGTGTATTAATTGGGATATATTTTTAATTATTATGTGATAGGGAAAATCTTTAAATAGGGGAATTGATTTGATTTGTTTTTTTAAAATAATGATATGATTTATTTAAATTGGTAGGTGATTTAATTAAATTAGGAATGTGATTTATTTTAATTAGAAATTTTATTTATGGAATTTAATTTGAATCTTTTAATTTGGGAAAGGAATTTAATTTGTGACATGCATTTTAAATGTTTTAATTATTTTGGATTGGGCTTGGTGTGTGGTTTGTGGGGGTTTGGGCTAAGGGTCTGTTTTAAAACAGAGGTCCAACAAGCGAACCCGCAGCTACTCCAGCGAATTAAATCCAACAATGTGTCAATTCTTGACTCTTCCCTTCCGACGTCCGTTTCCCGCGGCTTCCACAATTAAAGAGGTAGTGTCTCCATGCTAGACTCATCATCGGGCCTTACATGCAAAAATACAGTGCCTACAGTCATACTACCAATGGAATTCCGAGGGGGTCTATCCAGAGCGAAGCTGTTTCCCGTACCATCGGTAAACACAACCTCATATTACACTTGTATGAGTCTCCTATACCCAAATATATGAGAACTATGTCGTTATGCCCTCACAATGTGCACAAGTGTAATACTAGTCTTTTACGCATTATTGATGTCCAATCTCGATAATACTCTGACTAGGGATATTTAATGATTTATCCTTCGTGGATTGATACTGTCCCATATCATCTCAATCCAGGAACTAATCATATGGACCTCCTATCATTTATACATTTTGGTGTTCTAATCATAAATCATAAGAGTGCAATCTCCTTTGTCACATAGTTAATTTCTACAACAACACCATGATATGTACAAATAGTGACGCTATGGGTCATAACTGTCCAACAGTACGGCACTCCAGGTATGGAGATATCACTGCGACACTCTAAGTATGGTGACGCAACAGCGACACCTCGATTATGAGGTTTAGCTTGCCAGGTACGGCACTCCGGGTATGGAGACATCAACTCTGCCACACTCTAGGTATGAAGATGCAACCGCGACACCTCGGGTATGGGGTTTAGCTTGTCAGGTATGGCACTCCAGGTATGGAGACATCACTGCGACACTCTAGGTACGAAGATGTAATCGCGACACCTCGGGTATGGGGTTTAGCACGCCGGGATTGGCACCACCAAATCACTCAGTTCGAAGCAACAGGCAAGTCAGGTGGCAGCTGGCGAGCCAGGTAAGTAAAAATACATTGCACGAACTTCTATAGGACTGTCTTTGTCACACACTGCACAAGTCCCATCAAAGTAGGGGCGACTGTAGGCACTGCATTTTTACATGTAAGTCCCGATGATGAGCCTCGTACAGAGGCACTACCTTTTAAGTCACGGAAGTCACGGGAAACAGACGTCGGAAGGGATGAGTCAAGAATTGACATCTCGTTGGATTTAATTTGCTTGTTTAACCTCGGTTTTGCTCGTTGGACCTTTGTTTCAAAATTACCCTCGGCCCAAAACCTTAGCCTCACGTCACTATCCACAAACACAAGTCATAAATCACACAAATAACCTAAACCCCCCACCACGTCAACAATAATAAAATAATAAGCCACCAACCAACAAAAAAATTCAACCAATGCAATAAATAAAACACATAACTTTAGCACCTCACGTCCAAAATCACAAACACAATTTAATAAGTCATAAAAAAACACTAAATAACAAAACCAATTAAATAAACCTAACTTTTCTCTTCATCAAAAACCAAACAAAACCCTTACCCCACATGCCTCACCCCTATTTTCAAAAAGCCAAACCCACACGTTAAATAATTGTCACCCTAATAAATTATCCCACCTCTCACCAAACACCAAAGCATTAAATGGCCTCACTCCCTCCAGTATAAAAACAAAACCAAATAAGCCCTTGCTCCCTCGGCTAGCATACGTGAACCCTCTGCATCACTCTCTCTCTCTCACATCAAAAACAAGAAAAACCCTAAAAACATCCACGCTTTCCCTCACTCTCCTCCCAACAAAACCACGCATCCCCCTCAAACTCACGCAACTCTCTCCTTCACCACGTGAAGCCCCCCTTCATCATACAAAGCACCTCCAAACTGCCGGTACCCTTCATTCAGTCCCAATGCACACGTGAACAACCCATTTTATCACATATTACTCTCAACAACCCGCACTCAAAGAACCTCACTGCCTTCTTCACGCCTAAATAACAACAACAGCCTTCATAGCCACTACATGTATTGCCCCCTTCTTCAACGCAGATAACGCCCCTTACAGCTCCATTCAACACGACAAACCCTTCACAAATAATGCATACACTGCCAGTGCACTGTAGATCACGCCATTCACCCAAGAACCAGCCCCTGTCACGTGAAAATAGCCCCCTGACCAGCCCAACAAAGCCACGCACAATACACGTACAACACAACCCTCCTTCACGCACACTGAACGAGACAAATAAAGCCATACCAACGCATCAACACACTCACTTTGAAGGCATCCCCAACACGTAGCCAACATACAAAGCAACCCTTATCTGCCTCTCATTTACCTAGCCAACGTGCCATAAATCGCCCCTTACACAGCCACGTACATACCTCTGAAGCACTCACTTCACACCTTCTCTCCCAGCCAAAGACACCTTGGATGCGACACAAGCACCCACGTGAAGGCCACCTTACAAACAGCCAACAAACCCTAAAGTAACGCACAACCCCCTTGTCACCGGCAAGTCAAAACAACAATCCCACAATGCTACAACCGACCAAATATGAAGCAACAAAGTTATACCTTCCACCGACACACAGCATGCCACGTGAACTGACCCATTCACTGCCCCAAATTAAATCCTAAACCGACAAAAAACAATTAGAAAATTTCCCCATAAGCCGAAAACATTAACCAAAAACTGACCCTGAACAGTCCCCAAAACTGGTCCAAAAATAGATTGAAAATAGCAGTGAAACAGAGAGAAAACAGCAAGCGAAAAAAATGAGAAAAATAGAGAAAACGGAGAGCGGAAATCGCAAGTGAAAATAGACAAAACAGCGAAAATAGCGGATCAGTGAAAACAGCAGAAACAGTGAACCAGTGGAAACAGTAGAAATAGTGAACCAGTTGAAATAGCAGAAATAGTAAACCAGTAAAAGCAGCGGGAAAGATAACCCTTTCGGCACCGTGAAACGCACTCCCGAAAAGCGACTTAAAAGGTAAGACCTGAGGGCACCTTTTATTATATTTTATTTTGTTGACCCGGACACGACATGCATGGTTGACGTGGAATACGTCCAACCGAGTATGCGAGGTCCTATATTGAGAACGGCCAAATTCCTTGGTCACATATTTATTTCGCACGTGCTAATTTAAAGTATTCATGAGTTGTGTATTTACCGCTATCCCGACTTATTTTTTAAGGTATGCAAACTTAGATATAGGTCGTACAGGAATTTAGACGTAGATTACTTTTGTAAATGTATATTGCGTAGACTAGGTTAAATTATTGCACAAATCCGTTCATTACAAGTGGCATAAGTAAGGGACCATTCCGAACCCAACGGTTTGAGGTCTTCCCTTGCGAGGGGTAAGTGCGGCCTTAAATCATTTCCCAGTTCACACTGGGTGGCGACTCCTTTATTCTCCGGTTTAGTCCCCACAGGCTATTTCATATTCCCGACCAGGCTGCGTCCCCAGCGGGCTATTCCGTACTCCTGACCGGGCCACGAGCCTGGAACAGCATCGCCGATTTCTGTGTTCTGCAGACACAACCTGAGGGATTTTCATCTATGGATGATCATAATAAAGTATGGAAGCTTAAACGATCTATTTATAGACTCAAGCAAGCCTCAATGAGTTGGATAAATGATCCATTTATGGACTCAAGCAAGCCTTCAGAAGTTGGAATATACGATTTGATGAGACAACCAAAGAATTTGACTTCATAAAAAATGTAGACGAACCTTGTGTTTACAGGAAAAGTAGTGGGAGTGCTGTTGTATTTCTTTTATTATATGTCGATGATATATTAATCATAGGGAATGATATTCCCATGATGCAAGCCACCAAGCAATGGTTATCTCAGAATTTCTCCATGAAAAATTTGGGAGAAGCAGCCCACATCCTCGGCATTAAGATCTACCATATTAGATCTAAGAGGTTGTTAAGCCTTTCTTAATCTACGTACATAGATAAAGTTTTGAAAAGATTCAAAATGGAAGATTCCAAAAGAGGTAATTTACCTACTTGTCATGGAATCAAATTATCTAAGGAGCAATGTACACATACTCCTTCAGATAGAGAGCGTATGAGTATGATCCCTTTATGCTTCAGCGATAGGATCGATCATGTACGCCATGCTATGTAAAAGACCTGATGTCTCTTATGCTATTTGCATAACGAGTAGGTATCAGGCAAATCCTGGTGAGCAACACTGGGCAGCAGTCAAAACAATCCTCAAGTATCTGAGAAGAACTAAGGATGTGTTTTTGACACACGAAGATTGTTCTGAGATGAAAGTCATTGGTTACTGTGATGCGAGCTTTCAGACCGATAGGGATGATAGAAGATCACAAATAAGATATATGTTTACTTTAAATAGCGGTGTTGTAAGTTGGAAAAGCTCAAAGCAGTCAACTGCAGGGGAATCCACCCCTCAAGCCGAGTATATTGCAGCATCTGAGGCAGCTAAAGAAGTAGTCTGGAATAAGAAGTTCATCACGGAGCTGGAAGTGCTTCCAGCGATAAAGAATGGCGTCACGATGTACTGTGACAACACGGGCGCCATTGCTCAATCAAAGGAACCAAGGTCCCACCAGAAATCCAACCATGTACTCAGGCGATTTCATCTCATCAGGGAGATTGTTGAGAGAAAATAAGTTATTATAGAGAAAATACCCACAGAAGATAATCTTGCAGATTCTCTGACTAAAGGACTGACTCAACAAAAGCATGATAGGCACACCCGAGAGTATGGTGTCCAGATTCATACTAGTTGTCTATAGTGCAAGTGGGAGATTGTTAGGGATATGCCCTATACCCAACTTGTGTATGGGCTATATGTACATGTATTTGTAATATTTTCATTAATTAATAAAATTACAATATTTATTATACGTGTCTTACATAACTTATATGAATCATCAACATTGTAATAAAGCCATTGGAGTAATAAGATGATGGCTTCCATGCCTTATGAGAATCATTACTCTTAAATGTTCATAGTCATAGTTTTGTGAATAATCTGGGCATTCAAAAAGCGGAGAGACTAGTATGATGATACGATCCGCCCTTAAGTGGGGTAGCCGATCTGATAGGCTACTAGCGGAGATCCGTTCACTTGGTGTATCACATGGATGCATGAATTGCTCATGTCCATTGAACCGACCGCCAAAAGTTTTCATATGAAGTGTTTATCCCATGTGTCTGTGAGAATTTCATGTATCAATTATATGACTAGTCCTTAGACTTGAGGTCTTTTCAATCGTATGTGTGGATCAAATAACTTTGACATTCTCCTTCCCCGGTTCAATAGATCCGGTAATAAGGGTATGATTGGGTCATTTGTTGAAACATATGAAGTCTGTAAAGATACAACAGAGAATTGCCACTCTCTCGGATAATATTTTCTTATAAGAGTAGTATTCCAGTTCGTGGGTTGATATGTGTGATCAGTGCTTGAGACTGTGGCCACAGTGGAAGAATCATGTGAGATTCTTGGGTTAGAATGATTCATCACACTATCAATTCATACCTTTGACCATATGGGTAGACACTTTCTGTACCCTAGGTCAATAGGTCAGGATACAGTGAGGTGAGGGACCGTATCATATGTAAATCGCATACATAATGGGTATATATATCTTTCCTTCTCATTTGGGGGCCTTGGCATGTTGCTAGATGTCAACCTTGTTCATTGAAATCAAACAACCATCTGATCGGAGGATAATTTATGTTCGATTAAATTATCACGATTCATTTCATGTCCAACTTGAGGGGAACCCCAAAGGTCACACACAACAAAGTTGAAATCAATGGTTAACAGTGCACAGTACAAATATAATAACATATATGATTGCTGTAGGAATTGTTCATAAATGATTCAATGTGTTTAATTATTGAACAGATCATTTATGAGGTTCTATAGTTGCTTAGGGATTGGTGAATGAAGATAAGGGCACTTTGGGAACTGGAATAAAAAAAAAATTACTATTCATATGAATAGTAATTTTGTTTTGTTATTTGTTATGAATTCCAATTCGGCCCAAACTCTTATTAGGTTTTATAATCTCATTAAACCACTAAATTAAGATCCAATGGCTAAGATTAAATTAGCTTTTATCCCACATCAGATTCTTAATTAATTTTGTTGTCTTTAGAGCACTATATAAACCCAAACAATTCTTCACAAATTTTTACACCAAAACCTTTCATATATTGGGTTTATATAAGTGAGCAACTCTAAAGTTTAAAAGTAAGCCACTGATTTTGAGGATCTTTAAGTCTAATTGACTAGAGGAACCTCAAGTTAAAAGTTTTGAGGTATTTGCCTAGGCTAGCACCAAGGGCAAAATACCCGTTCACTCGAGGCGTAGTCTTGCCGTTGAGTTTTGGCTTTGGTGTGTGCATCTTTGGAGGCCACACACTTGGGTGGCTCTTTGGAATATGGAAGATCTTGCTGAGTTCGAGAAAAGCTTGTAGATTAGAGGAAGAACTGGAGGAGTCTTCGATTCAAGTAAGTCTTTTTCTTTCTTTATTTTAATTAGAGTTCTTATGATAGTTAGCATGTTTAGGTTTATGTTTTTTGCATGATTTATGAGTTTTATGCTTAGAATATATAGTAACATGTCTAGGCTTGTAGAATAATCAAAATAAATGGGACTTGGGCAAATGGAAAGCGGCATAATAATTTTAATTTTCCAGTGCGCACTCGCGGCCATTTTTCAACACAAATGTGTTTGTAAAATTGAAGAGGCAAGGACTCCTAAAACCCTTAGAACCTAAACAACTTCCAAATTCTATACCACGCCACCTCGACCTAAACCTATACTGCCAGTTCCATCAATAAAAAGGTCGTGAAACTGACAACTGCACCCGCATTAGGCATGCGATCCAAGACCTCTTTAACAATAATAAGATACCCAACCCAGAAAAAGAAAAACCTAACACACACGGAAAACCTCTACCCAACTACCACACTGTTCCTCCACCCACCTACATGATCAACTCCGGCCTGCCCGAAAGTTGTTTCCTCCAAAACCTTAACCACCAAGCATTTTGCATGAGGATATGGGATAGCAACAGTGAAGATGAAAAAAAGCCGGGGAGAGATTTCTGGGAGACCTTTTTGAGCAGTGATGAAGAGGAGGTAAATGGGATGACTTGCAGTGGATATTTTTACAGTGATGTAATGGAGAAAGGCAAAGAAGTGCTAAAAAAAGGCCGAGAGGTGATAGAGAATACGAACAACACCGATGGGGATACTATATTGCGTCAATTGAAGAAGACACGGGCACATGTGAGCATATGAGAGTTATTATACGCCTCTCAAGAGCACAGGTGTGCCATGGTAGAAGCTCTAAGCAAGATATTGGTACCTGAAGTGTTAGACATTATGTCCCATAGCGTCACTGTTTGTAAATGATATTGTATTATTGTACAAAATTAACTATGTGATAATGAAATTGCCTTTTGCCGTTTTGTAATATTATTTACTTTGACTTATAAATGGCGAAAGTCCATATGATTAGTA